>QKWP01000957.1:0-13622 GCA_003550325.1 Gigaspora rosea
AACACTATTTGTTCCACTAGCGTCCCCCATTTCTGCAGATTTTTGAAAGTAAATGAATGCTTTGTGTTCATCTTTTTCAACTTCAATTCTATATAGATAACAATTGCCGAGTTCATATATTCCTCTGGTGTTCCCCATCTATGCAGATTTTTGAAAATAAATGAATGCCTTTTGTTCATCTTTTTTGACTCCAATCCCTTTTTTATAACATATACCGACAAAAAAAATTCTGTAAGAATCATCAATCTCTGCTAATTTTTGATAATAATTAAATGCTTTACGTTTATCCTTTGCAACCAATTTTCCATAACGATAACAACTTGCAAGAATGATTTGAACTATAGAGTTGATTTGATTATCTAAGCAAAAAAAATTGATAATATTAAATGTATTTTGCTTCTTTTTTATTAGAAATTGTTCTAATTTATCAAGAATAAATTGATATTATAACTTTTCAATATTTCTTCAACATACAGATTACACATTTCATTAACAATTTCGATTAGAAAATCTTGTGAAAAATTCTGTAAACTACCATCTTCTAAAGTTAATTGGACATCATTAATTTTTTCTGGTTGCTTTACAAGTAGGTTATTAGAATTCAACATTTTGGCACAAGAATACTGCATATTGATATAGATGCATCAAAATTTATTGGTGTTATGTATAAGTATTAAATTACACAATATACATTTATTTAACCCACTCCTATCTTTTTTTATCGGCATGCTGTATATCGTTTCCAATAATGTTAAGATTAGACGTAGTCATCTTTATCATTGGCTATGTTTTACTTATGACCCCCACATTTCCTTTTAGGCTAAAACGGGCAGGATTTTCATTATATTATCTTATCGATATCGATATCATATATATCAGATATATCAAGATAGTTTAGATAATAATAACGATAACGATATTGATATCGATATTGATATAGCTCCAAAAATTTTTTATAGTATTCGGGTTGTATTTATAAGATTTTTAAGTTCGACGACTTTTGATTCTATAATAAGATGCATGCATTGCCATGTAAACTTTATTTGAAATTATGTACGTACATACTAAAAATACATTTGGTAGTTTTTTTAAATTCTCAGATTATTCCCGATTATAGCTATGCTTCCATAGTTAGATGATGCATTCTTAAAAGGTTTACTAAATATATGCCAACCTTTATAGTAAAAAAATATACAGTATATTGTGAAAATCAAGGCATCCAAAGTTATGTCTTGACTATGATATTCACAGTCTTTTACATAATTATATCGAACTCAGTTATCTTTTATGATTTTAAAAATCAACTTTTGTGCATTATGCGTTATACATGTCTTTGATATTATTAATTGAGGTATAGATAATACTAATAACATGCATTAGTGAACCGTTTGTTGTTTGTCAAAAGAATAATACAGTAAGACCTCTATAAGTGCACGTTCTTGGGGCTAAGCTTTAACAATATGCATTTAGAGATCAATAAGAGAAAGTGTATTTATAGGGGCAAGTATATATTTTGGCCAGAACTTGAGCATGCATTTAGAGGGTATGCACTTGTAGAGTGTGCAGTTATGGAGGTTTTACTGTAATAGGTTTTGCAAAAGAATATTTACAGAACTAATGATAGAAATCCCTGAAATAGTGAGTAAGTTCTGAAACAATGTTCACAATAGAAATTATGATAATTCCAATGTAAGCTGACTCACCTTAACAACTTATTATCCCTTAGTTTGTACTACTTCGCAGGCAAATATGCCTGTAAAATTACTATAAATATACCTCTGATCTATTTTTTTAATTATTTAAAATATTTAAATAAAATTTGGTATTATAATATTTAATAACAAGGATTATATTTTTGCATTATTTAAATTTATATTATAAGACAAAAAGTTTATGTTGCTTATAAGCTGAAAATATTAAATTTTAAAGAAATTTTTTAACCAAAAAAATATTTTACAATATCTTGGCGAATTCTTTAAATATTGGTTTTAAAAATATAGTTTCTAATACAATATTGTAGTTTATATAAAGGATGACAACTTTCATTATTTGACTTTATATGATTTACTTGTAAAAATTAAGACTTGTATTAGAAGTGAAAATTTTTTTTATAGACAGGGACATATAAAATTTGAGAAAACCTAAAGAATAAATTCTATAGTAAAAGTTCCAAAACAAAAACTTTAAACTTTTATTACACCAAAGTTTTTTAATAATTTTAAAAAAATTTTATAATAAAATTGATAAAACAGAACTAATATTATAATGTTTACTTAGAAAGTATATAGCTAAAATTAATATTTAAGGTTTTATTTAAAAAATTTAAAATTTTAAAATTTTCGCAGGCAAATATGCCTGCGTAACAAAGCAAGGGATAGTTATCAAAACTGTAAGTTCTTAACAGAATTTTTTCAGTCTTTTGTAATTGAAATCACATTCATTTCAATGCAAACCAACTCATATTAATCATATATTGTAGTCACCAGAGTAGTAAGTTCTGTAACAGAATAATTCACAGTAAATCATGATAGAAACACAACAATTCCAATGCAAGCTATCCCAGACTTAACTGTTACCAAATATTGTGTAAACCTTGCAATAGATTTTTTATAGTAACTTGCAATAGAAATACAATTATTTCTATGCAAATCATTTTGTTTGCCACATATTGTGGTTGTGGTCACTGGAATAGAGAATAAATATTGTAATAAATTCTTTTTAAGTAGCTCAATTCCAATACAAACTAACTCACTTATCTTAATCACATATTATGGCCAATGGAATAGCAAATAATTTTGTAGTTAAATTATACAGTAACTCACAATAGAAATCATGCCAAATTTAATATAAACTAATATATCTTAACCACAAATTGTGGAATTATAATAGTAAGTTTGTAATAAAATTTTTTCAATAATTTACAATAAAAGTTATGACATTCTAATGCAAACTAAAATTTAATTGCATATTGTATTCACCTGAATCGTGAGTGAATAAGTTCTGTCACAAAATTTTGTTTTCACCAGCATGCTTATAATTGATAATTTTAATGCTAGTTAACTCATCTTATTTATAATAGTAAATAAATTCTTTAACTGAATTTTTTATTAGCTCATGAATAATATTAATTTAGGCCACACAAAATTATATACCTGGTTTTTATATCATGGGATAGTGATCAATAACCTGGTGGCATAGCTTTTTTTTAATAGTAAATAAATTTTTTTAAATAATGGTCAAAAGAAAAATTCATTAATGCTTTTGTCTCATGATTTATTATATCTAATAGTATTTTTACTCATGGCATTATCTTGAATAATAGCCTGAATTAAACTTAATTTTGGCTAAATTTTGAAATTACACCAGTATTACACCCCTGCATGTTATTATACAAAAATATAGTAATTGGTTTTCATATCAAAATTAATGATCTATTACAATGACTGCATGAATTTTTTTAGTAAAAAAAAACTTAGTACTGCACAAACTCAATNCAAAATTAATGATCTATTACAATGACTGCATGAATTTTTTTAGTAAAAAAAAACTTAGTACTGCACAAACTCAATATACCATATACAAGACCCTCTCAGATATTAGACCCCTTTGTATTGTAATAAATTAAAAATTTAATTTTTGAAATTGTAAATAATTTCTATATTGTGTAGTTCCGATATAAATAATTTATACTAAAAGGGTAATGATGGGTGGCTTAGTAGCTTAACTATATGAATGTTATTTTAGGCACATTAAACCATTATAGTGGCTACATTAATGTAGTTGTTTAATCCTGTTGCACCAATTAAGGCTTGAAAAGCCTACTAAGTAATATAGTGGTAACTATGTAGCATGGTAGAAATTGTAAAGTAAGCATAACCCTCATAGAATAAACTTAGTAATTGCTAAGTAATGTAGTAGTAGCTAAGTAACGTAGTCAGAATTTAACATGTATATAAAGGCCTCAAGTTCTAGACTAGAAAAAAAATTCAGTTCTATTGTTATTTAATAAAGAATTCTCTTTATTTAGTATTAAATAAATCATTTGGAAATTATACTTATCCTTGAATCCAACTTGCAACTTTAATAATACCCATCATAACCAATTCAACAGACTGAATTGACTTTTAATTTTGAATCAGCTTTTATTAAGACTTGAATTCAGTTTAATATAATCTTCGAAATTATATACATGACTTATATTGGCCTACCAATTGGTTTATAATTTATTTCTGCATATGTAGGAAAACTCCAAATCTTTCTTGAATTAAACCCACATTGATATTACCTAACTGGGATCAACTCCAACACCCTGGTTAACCCATTATTCATTCATATAATATATTATTATTATTATATAGATATCAGATTATTGATATTCCTGATATTAGCATCACTAGCATCTGCATCTCTATTAATTGTAGTGATTTAGTAATAGATCATCTCTTCAGTTTCCACTAATTGCATATTTGACTTTAACCAAATCTTTAATACTTATTTATATCTTCTCCTGTACATGGATGGAGTGTAAATAGGCACTATTGTCTATATTGTTTTGCTCACTCTTCTAAATCAACTATTACAGTATGTACTTGGATCTACAACATGGAATAAAGTTTTAGTAAAATGTAAAGACCTGGGTATAAAAATAAATAAAATAGAATAAACCTTCCAATTATTAGACCTATACTCATACAAAAGACTCATAGGCCTAATTATAGATTTTAAAAATAGTGTAATAAAAAAGATCCAGTCCAGCAGTTTACAATAGTATATTTTTATTATAGATACATTATAAGTGTTAGCAAATGATTTGTTCATTAGTAATCATTATATTCTATTGTTATATTATTTATTAATTATAAAATAAATTATATAATACAAGAATGCAATAATTCTCAATCAATAAACTATTTACTAACATATTAAAAATTTTAACTTTTTGATAATAATTTATTTTTAGAGAGCTCACAAGCTTGAGCACATTAAGAATAGAGTAAACAAACTGTAACAATACCCACTCATGATCTATAAGCACTGCCAAAGAAAACTTGACTTCTCTTTTGAACCTCTTAAAAGCAATGTGTATGGTGTCAGATTTTGTTTTAGCATTGAGAGGTTATCAGGTTTGAAAACATTATAAACTTATTGTTAAACCTCTCAAAACTGATTTTGTCAAATATGATAAAAATTTAATTTACCATCTCTATTTCTGCTATATAAATCTAATTTTATAGTATTTTCAAACCTGTTAACTTTTAATACTAAAAAAAACCTGTTTATCATATATATCAGTTTTGAGAGGTTTGACAGTATTAAATTTATATAGTATAAAAGAGTTGTAGATTAAATTTTTTATTAGAATTAATAAATTATTAGTTTTGACAATATCAGTTTTAGGAGGTTCAATAGTAAAACAATTACAAGGCTAGTACTAGTTATATATTGTCTTATCAAATTGATAATTTGTCAAATCTGATAAAAAATTAATATGTCAATTCCATTTTTGCTATATAAATCTGATAGTTTATAATGTTTTAAACTTGATAACCTCTCAAAATCTGTTCACTATGTATATAGGTTTGGGGTGGTTCAACAATACTTATAATAGCTAGACATGTATGTTATAATAGAATGTTTGGACAATTAAAATTGTCAAGTAGCAAATATATTAACAAATTATTACTACACTTACAAACTCAATTTTGGTTCAATACTGAAAAATAATCAAGTTTAAATCATTATAAACTATTAGATTTATATAGCAGAAATGGAGATGGTATATCAATTTTTATCAAATTTAACAGAATCAGTTTGAAAGATATAATAGTAAATGATAAAGGATTATATAAAATACTGCCATAGCAATGTATTACTACCCCTAATCAACCAATTAAACTGCAGAATCAGGTGTAATATGAAATCGAGTGATTATGGTTTTTTAAAAAATTGTCCATACCACCTATGAAACAACTTAGGTAGCCATTCCACAAAAAATTGGTCACCCCTAAATTTTGGCCAATAAAATTTAAGATCAGGTGTGACATGATAGTCAGAACAAATATTTTATTTTTCTAAGTAAAAAGTGGTATATAAAACTAAAAACGTGTTATAGTTGGTGTTAGAGTAAGAACAGCATAGGGTAGAATCAGTGTTGGAAATTCAAAAAAAATTTTATGATTTTTGTGAACATAATTTTTTTTTATAATGTTCACATCAAAATAAATATGTTCACATAGTAGAATTTAGACTTTATAATATAATGACCATTTGCAATTGACCAAAAGTTGATTATATCTAAAAATAAGCTACTCACAGATTTTTTGTGTTCAAAATCGTCCAAAAAAGGTAGTTTATTTTTGAAATATATGGTAAATATAATCTTTATATTAATAAATTATGAATAAGAAATTATAAAAATTAAAATTTATATTCATACTATGTGAACATAAAATATAAAATTTTTGATTTTTTATGTTCATACTATGTGAACATAAAATATAACAACATTGATTTTTTAAAAAAATTTATGTTCACTGTGAACACTGTGAACATATAATTTCCAACACTGGGTAGAATGCTCTATTAGTAAAATTTCATGAAACCATTTTTAATTAGGCCGCAGAAGGTGGTTTCCTAATTAAAAATTTAAGCTATTTGTGTTTTTTTATAAAAAGATGACTTCTTTTTGAATTTTATATTACACCTGATCCTGAAATTTGATTGGCCAATATTACAGGGGCGAACAATTTTTTGTGAGAGGGCAAGGGGTGTTCCTATAAAACCATCTCTTGTACTATAACAAAAAAAATTTTCTTACAATATTTTGGGTTAGAACTTCTTTACTAAAACATGCTACCCAACTCTAACCTAACTCACCCTAACCCTAAACTAATGAACTGATTTATTATTTTGATTTCACATTCACCAGATCTTATTTAATGTGCACATATCACTACAGCTACATTTTACTAAATTTAATAATAAAAGCTAAAGTAATTCGATAAATTGTTAACATTCTGATCATCAACATGTAATAAGGATGTCTAACTACTTTATTTAAGTGATTGTAAATAGTAAATTCGATATTCACTTCACAATCACACTAATTACAGTATATAACACAAATTCGATTAATAATTAACATGAATTTTCTGTCACCAAATCACAGTTTTTTTTTCGAAGCACCCAAATAATAAGTTTGCAAAGTAAAAACCTAGCCTCTAGAGAATTAAGTGTTCTTATAGCTTCAATAGTACTGTACAATAAAATTTCACATATATTGTGAAATATTAAAGTGAAATGCTATCAAAACAAACAAGATCATGAAAAATTATTCAGTTATGTCAAATTTAATAAAAAAAATCCAGCTACTACTTTAAATTACTGTGTAAAATACCTGGTAGTTATAAACCAAAATAGAAAAAACAGGTTTATGCAAGTTTTTTCCAAAAACAGCCAAAAGAATTGCGATAAACTTGAAATAGACCCGGTATAAATCAAGGGGATATTTTCTACAGTAATTTACGGTACTAATGCATTAACATGTGAAATTGTTATATATATCACTCTATATTATATTATTGTCAAACAGAGAGCTCTATTAGTTAACTGTATTAAAAAAAATTTTACAAACCTCACTTTACTGACCAAGCCGTTATTTAAACCAATTATAAAAATTTGCATGGCCTTAATACAAAATCTTTATTTGTTCTGCTATAAATTATAATATGAAATTGATAAAATTTTGATAATTTTACTACGATACGATATAGCATACACTATTCTAACACCCTTTAAACAACTCATGCGCCTAGTTTTAGATCCAATTTTTTTATAATATGATTTTCAATTATGATCGATCATCACATGAGTGTCTTTAAAATTTCCCAAATTTAATGTTTTTTGCAAATTCGTAAATATAAATTTCTTGTTTACAAATTACAAATAAAAATTTAAAATTTCCAAAATTTTTCTCTTATTTCCATTTTTTTGAGACTATATATAATAAAGCACGAGAGCTGACCAATTTTACAGACGAATGATTCCGGAACTATCTATAATTCTTTGAAGCTTTAACTGAATAATATTAAAAGTCTCTCATTTTTTTTTTTTTTTTTTTTACTATGAAGAACCTTTTTCAAATTGAACTGTAAGCATTCGATTACAATAACAGATAACGTACAATAAGCGTATATACAGTACTAATTTTTCACAGTAGTATAATATCTATTTGAATATTGGATGATATAGATAGTTTTTTTCTAGGTAAAAATAATATATTTTTTTTTATTTTATTCACTTAATTTTTACTGACCTTAGGCTAAAGTGCAATATCATTAAATATTTTGTTCGTATTAATATTTGATGCTATTTTCGAATTATACAGAATAATGTAATTCGAAAATATCAATCAATTTTGAAAAACAATGCGCACTATTATAATTTTAATAATATTAGAGCCGGATATAAAAATTAACTGATGCACTTTAGGATCATAAGCTTTTACTATTATGTTAAATTTATTAAATTCTAAATTTCCAATTTCCAAATTTTTAGTGATGTGTAATTTTGGAAATCTGTTTATCACAGTAATTGAAAAGAGTGATAAATTGAATTTCATTTATACAATTAAAGCACTATTGCAAAAATCAAATACACGTAATACACAATAAAATAATAATAATCGTATAGAAAGCTTTATTGGGGTTGTAGGACTTGTTTTCTTAAAATGCTTTACCCACTATTTTTTTAAAAAAAATTAACATATTAGCGACTTCTACATATTGTAATTACTCAGGTGCAATATTGACAATAGATCCAATGGGGAAATCCATTTCTTTTTTCTCAATAGACAAAATTGTCAACCCTAAACTTCGTTAAACATTTGCGTTTATTTCGAGGTTCAGAATTTGACTTATTTCAAAATAAGTGAGAGTTAAAATATCCTATTTCTGTTTAAATTCCGATTCCGAAAATTAAATATTCGTAGCCGGTGATAAAATTAGCTTACTTTGATAAACATTCTCATAGACAATACGCAACCACTTCTTTTTAAAAAAATACGTTGGTGACGCATTTCGAAAATAAATAGGATTTTATTCAATAGCATTTTTACTATGTTGTATTATAAATCAGAAAATAAATTATGATTCTCTGATTTTAACTTTGAAACTCTGCGATTTATTTTGACCGTATCATTTCACCGAGTTACTTTTTATATCTATAAATAGTAAATGCTTTCGATTACAATAAATTGCAACAGTATAAATATAAAAATTTTAGTGCAGGTAGCAATTGTGTCGCCATTTTATTCGGCATAATTTATATTTAATTGTAACAAATTATTTATAACTTTCATTATAAATACTGTTTACAAATACTTACTAATGTTTGTTTTATGATATTATAAAAATTTCTGTAAACGAAACGTTAATTTTGAATTAATAATTGCTAGCTTGTCAACTTAGTCAGTATGCATAAAGATAAATGAGCAATAAGTACTGTATATATACTTTGATCGCTATAATTCAGTAATTTAATTAAATCGATTTGAATGGGGGGCAAACCGAAAATAAATAGACTTTGAATAGTAATTGTTATAATTTAATTTTCAAATTTATAGGTTGTTAAAACATAGTTGCTAATTCTTAAAAAAATATATTAACTGGCTTTTAATTAAGAATTGCATTTTAAATATAGTACTTGAACATTTAAACCTTGGTATGGGTTTAATATAAAAATTTAACTTATGTGCAGATTTATCGACAATTTCATTTAAACCTTGGTATGGGTTTAATATAAAAATTTAACTTATGTGCAGATTTATCGATCAATTTCACTATACTTGGTTTCAATATTATTATCAAGCGGAATTTGATCATATGAATTTAGATCATGTGATTAATACTTTATTAGTGCAGCAGTATAAATTGCGGATTCGAATCCAACCGTGACCCTTGCTCTGGTCAGGGTTCCTTGCTAGAACGCATCAGATCTGCGGAACACTAGCTGCCACTGCAGATTTTCGACTTTATTTAAATAAGAGAAACGATCAAAAATTTAGGCCGGAATTACTCCAAATTTTATTAATAAATCACAACTGCTCATTAAATGAAAAAGATTCCTGGATTAAATTTTACAACCGAGTTAATCATAAATCACCACCTAAAAAAGTTTCATATCATGTGTTATGCATTTATCATATTTTTGTCATATTTTTGTCTTTTTTTTGTTATATAGTTAAATTTATTGAAAACAAGGGATCATATAATAATTTTTTTCTTGAAACAAAGATCCTTCACTAATCATCTGGGCTTATTTTGTTTGTACCCAAAATTTAAAGGGTATTAGCCGATCAGTAGTTGTTAAATTTTTATTTGACTGATATATCGTATATCATATCAAAACGTAACAGTAATTAATTAGTTATTGATTTGATTGGTGAAAAAAGTAATTGGGTAAAGGGTGGGGTAATTTAGTCGTAAGTTTTTTATTATGTGAAGTTTTAAATTTAAGGTACTTTTTATGGCGTACATATCAAAAAATTAAATTTAAGATATCATTTATCAGTTTTTGTGATAAAAAAAAGTCCAATAAAAAAAAAATTAGCCCACACAATTACTAATAGAAGTACAATTTTTTTGACTTAAAAAAAATTTTTTTTAATGTTTGTTTGCAAGAGGATTAATAAAAATGAAAACTCGGAAATTTTTATTTGTTAGCTAGACATTTAGATTAATTCGCGAAAAAAGTCATAAAATTGAGAAGTTTG
The DNA here is from genome assembly GCA_003550325.1 of Gigaspora rosea. Lineage (NCBI taxonomy): Eukaryota > Fungi > Glomeromycota > Glomeromycetes > Diversisporales > Gigasporaceae > Gigaspora > Gigaspora rosea. Next base: position 10,772 of record QKWP01000957.1, read on the forward strand.
TAGATTTCCGTTGATGATCGGTAATCTGATGATGGTTTGAAAAGCATTGTATAACAAATAAAAATTTAATTTTTCAAAGAAAACTTTCATCATACTTCTTGAAATTCCAAAGAAATTAACGATATTATGATGAACTGAGAATTTTAATCTTTGCACATTATTCACTAACTTGGTAATGCGAAAATAAATAAAATTTTAAATGATTTCTTATCAAAATGTAAAATATAAAATTATGTAGGCTTTTTAATACAAGTTCTTTGTTTTAATGTATCCGAATATATATTTGCGGACTGTTTGTTCGGATAAATCGGAAAAATAAAGTTATTTTTTAATCTTATTTCCGAATATTCTAGCACTGTTTGCACAAGTATTCATAATGTTAATACGTTGCGCATGTGAGTAAACTTTTTTTATTAGTAATACAGTAATAGCCTGCACATTTTTTGGGATTTACAATACATCACTCAATTCGGATTCATTTTTATTATTACTACACTCATCCTTTTTCAAGCTCTTTCCTAAGATGATGACATATTGGAATATGTGAAACACTTCTTCCATAAGGTTAATTTCGTCTAACTGTTTATATATAGTTACGTACATAAATTCCACGTATTATTAGTTATGTCAATTTTGCAGTTACGAAAAATCCAATTTTAAAAAGTTACAAACATGAATATAAGGGAAATATTGCTCATTACCATTTGTATTCTAAAAAAAAAAAACTCGCAAAATTTCTTATATACTAGTCCATTATTTTGCAATAGCACTGACATGATAAAAAACTTTATATGTTGCGCTTTATTTATCTGTTTTAAAAATTTTTGTTAATTGTAGAGTAATGCGCTAGCCTCGTTTGTTTTTCATCATCCAAATTCAATGATCGGAATGGCACGATTCAGGCTCTGATTAAGTATGTAATGATCTTGCAGTCATTTCTAGTTCCAAGGTCAGTAGAAAAACATGTACTGTTTCTAACGTTATCAAACCTATGCAATCTATAATTATGACAGGCATAGCACTTCGGTAGCCTATTATAGTAAATTATAATGTTTTTACGTCATTTCAAAATTTAAATCTTGAGTTTCAATAGGGTTAGGATGAACCCTACGTAGAAAGAGTAGATTTTGATGACATAATTATTATTGAATCTGACTCAGGGTTGCAAGAAGTAATTTGCCTATATATATATAAATATATATGAAAATTATTTGATTTGGCTTAAACGAATTTTTAGCTATCAAATCACCTGACTTATAAGCCCGCACAAACTTTATCCACACGGATGGCTAAAGGCAATTTACCTTGTTTTACCAAATATAACAGGTAATTTACCAAAAAATATTTTAAAATATGGTAATTTACAATCTTGGATCAGTCGAAATTTTAATTTGTGTTACTACGTATTTATAAGCAAGGTAGAGCGAAAAGTTTCAAAAGATGTAATACTGATGCAGTGATATGGGCCGTAATGATTAATTTTATTGGCTATAAAAACTGTAATATAAAAATACGTAATGCATATCATGACTAATACTGAAATTTGTTTGCCTAACATAATGTGCTTGGGTTATGTTAAACGAAGAATTAAATTGACTTTGCCATGGTCGGAATTTAATCAATGTAATTGATATCGATATGATAACAAGAAAGGCGGAAATTTCGTTACTTACACATCAGATCTTTATTAATAAATATAGCCTATAACAAATTCCATTTGCAAAATAGTAAGAGTCGATTAAAAATCGCATTTTCAAAGATTATTAAAATGCCTGTTATTAATAAAAGATTTAAGAATTGACATTGATGTGAATGGATATTTTCAAAAATTTCAATAAATAGAATATACATGTACCATTCTCTCAAACAGGTTTAGTTTTATAAATAAATAAAAAAATAATATCCTCTATCATATTTTCTGTCCCAAAATTATGAGATTTTTTTCTATTCATCAATATCATCCGGTATTTCTAATTCATACGCTTTAATTTCTATATAATGATTATATAAATTAATTATAACAATGATATAATATGATAATATAATTTATTAAAAAAAACTATATTTATAATCACCTTTATAATAATTATTTGATGGGATAAAACTACTTTTTATTATTGCTCGATCATCTGACTTTATACAAAAAAACTGAATGACTTTATTTACAAATTCTGAAAAACATATGGATTAGGGCTCGCTACCCTATTGGCTCCAATATACATAATCACATTTTCCACCATAACGACATGCATTCATCATAACAGCAAACGAAATGGACACCTATGATGCCTTCATATAGAGGGAAATCGTCGAATCTTCCCATAGCTGAAAAGAGAATCGGTAACGTGTTCCTGCCGGTATGAGCGAGTTTCATTCTTATGGTCCTTGCATTGCCACTTGCAGCCGTGGAGCCAATACAACAACTGGTCCTTGCAATGCCACTTGCAGCCGTGGAGCCAAATACAACAACAGGTCCTTGCACTGCCACTTGCAGCCGCGTATCCAACTACTTCTGATCCTTACACTGCCACTTGCAGCCGTGGATCCAGGTACACAACAGGTCCTTGCACTGTCACTTGCAGCCGCGGAGCCAACTACCTCTGGTCCTTGTACTTCCACTTGCAGCCGTGGAGTCAGGTATACATACTATCGGTCCTTGCACTGCTAATGCAGCCGTGGAGCATTCTTCACTGAGATTCTTGGCCTAAAATACACCTCCCGTATCACTGGTTCATACTTGGCCACAGTCATTATCGCTTACCCTACAAGTTACAAAATCTCACGACAATAATCAAAGAATAACCATAAAAGGATACATGTACATGATCAGTCATAAAGTCATCTGATCTCG
>QKWP01000957.1:14232-75386 GCA_003550325.1 Gigaspora rosea
CTTGCAGCCGTGGAGCCAGGTACAAAACAGGTCCTTGCACTGCCACTTGCAGCCGCGGAGCCAACTACCTCTGGTCCTTGTACTGCCACCTGCAGCCGTGGAGCCAGGTACAACACAGGTCCTTGCACTGCCATTTGCAGCCGCGGAGCCAACTACCTCTGGTCCTTGCACTGCCACTTGCAGCCGTGGAGCCAGGTACACTACAGGTCCTTGCACTGCTAATGCAGCCGTGGAGCCTGACATAACAAAAGAAACAACACAGCTTGCTTGAATTCGGGTGGGTAAGGGAGGGAGATAGAGCCAGCCTTCACAAGGCGAGCGATAGCGAAAAGAAAGATAACCTTCTTTACCGAAATTCTTGGCCTTAAATACTCCTCCCGTATTACTGGTTCATACTTGGCCACAGTCATTATCCCTTACTCCCATTATCGATCTAATAATAATCATAACCATGTGAAAATCCAAATCATATGCAAATCTGAAATTCCCTGTAAAAACAAGTTACAAAATCTCACGACAATAATCAAAAGAATAACCATAAAAGGATACATAACAAAACCTGTACGTGATCGGTCATAAAGTCATCTGATCTCGCAATAATGATCGCCCTGTCACTTCGTTGACAGGCTTTTCATAAAATATAAATCATTATATATTTACGTATCTTCATTTTTTATATTTTTGCAATTTTTTATCAGATTCTGATAATTCTGACAAAATAGTTTCATTATTTTGTCATTCTACAAGAATATTACAAATTTCTTTAGCTGTTGGTCGTCTTTCTGGTTCGGCATTCCAACATTTCTTTATTAAATCTGCATAACATGTTGCCGTATTTTCGTGAATAGGTAGTCGTAAACCATTGCATATTTGTTGGATTTTTGATTGTAATTTAGATTGAAATTTAGATGTCTCCTCAAAAGGCACAGGTTTACCGTTAAAAATTTCCCACATAATCATACCAAATGAATAAATATCAGATGCTTTAGTATATTGTTGTTTGTCCTAAACTTCTGGTGCAATATATGGTAAAATACCAAAAATTCCATCTGATTTTGATTTAGTTGCTATCGAAAGTCCTAAATCTGTAATATATGCGCTTTTAAGACTATTAAGCAATATTTCCACTATGTAAATCACGATGAATAAGGTCATGCGAATGAATTATCTGAAGATCTGATGCAATACATAGTAGTAGGTTTAATTTGTCTTTCCAATCCGTTTGTGCTATAGTATTTAAATTTTTGCGCAAACAACCTTCCGAGCATATTCCATTACAAGAATATAATCTTTAGTTACTTTATCTCTTGATATACCAAAACACTTTAAAAACGTTGGATCTTTAAGACCGATATCACAGTACGCTTTTAACTTATTATTAAAATGAATCATATATTAAAAATTGTTAATGAATGAAAATTAATAAAAACATATAATAAAAATTACCTCTATTATAAATTCTTCATGATAATTATTTGATTCATGAAGTAATATAAGCGCAACATCTCTATCTAAATCTTGGTCTTCATCATACCATGTAGCACAATATACAGTTGCAAATCCACCTTTGCCAATTTCTTCAATATCTTCAAAATCATCGTAAGAAAACCATGATAATTGATACTTATTTTCCATTAATAATTTTTTCAAATCATCTTCGATTTCTGAATTATCTGCCCATTCATTTTTAGCTAATAATTATTTATAAATTTCGTTAATTTTAAATTAAAAACAATATACAATAATTTATAATAAATTAATATGATATATAATACCTAATGTTGAATCTTTTTCTCTAATTGGTGAATTAAACATATAAAGTTATTAAATATTATTTAATGAATATATATATGTAATTTTGTGCCCTGGCGATATAACACAATTCCACACTAATCTATCGAATAAAAGTTCAGGCGTAACGATCGGTCTATTCTTAAAATCACCTTTAGTTCGAAGTTTTGTTTGCAAAGTCATTATTCTTGTTCTGACAGAAAAATTTACGGATGAGGTTGAAAACGAAAAATATTACAAATAAGGACTCAAATTTAAAGTTATTAAATATAGAGCCGAAACATAAATTATCACAGTATGTCATATGACTTGTGTTCATTCGACTATCATCGAAATTCGGACGATCTACGGACAATGTGCTACTACTATAACCACTAACCCTACCTGTCCCTAACTAACGACTCAATGAATTGTTCTGTCCCTAAGAACTGTCCGTAGATTGTCCTCTCGAAATTGATTAATGCAAAAAAACATTTATCAAGTGACTGTAGAAATGATGTAGACCAACTAAAGTACGATGTTTAAAAGCCTTATTCAGGTAGACCATATGTGGGTTGAACCAAATTCTGGCAAGTAAACTCAAAGAGGGTTTTCAGGTTTAATTGGTTGAATAAGTTAATCCACTTAGGGTTTTACTTTTAAGCAATGCAACTAATGTTTCTGCGACCAAGCAATTTCAAGAATGAACGAATGAAAGCAAGTCTCGTGATTTACACTTGTGGCTGATTTACAAACGTAGTTTGGGCCTCTATATGAAACAAGGGGTCTATTTGCAACATCTTTCATTTTCAGACCCTTTTTTTAAATCCCCAAATTTTTTTGATTCATTCAATTACACCTTATCTTATGATTAACTGTGGTGCGTCACAATACACCAGCAAAAATTTAAGCATAAATTAAAATTTACCTTTGAAACCAATATTTAGCTTTATCTAAATCTCTTGCTATTCCAATACCATTTCGATAACATTCTGCAACTCTTGACATTCCACTAGTGTCCCCCATCTCTGCCGATTTTTGATAATAAATGAACGCTTTATGTTCATCCTTTTCAACACCAGTTCCATCAGCATAACATTTTCCAACATTATATGTTCCATCAGTATTCCCCATCTCTGCGAATTTTTGATAATAGATGAATGCCTTGTGTTCATCAATTTCAACTCCAATTCCGACATCATAACAATATCCAACCCTAAATGTTCCATCATCATCCCGCATCTCTGCCGATTTTTGATAATAAATGAATGCTTTATGTTCATCTTTTTCAACTCCAATTCCGTCTTCATAACAATGTCCAACATTATATATTACTTGAACATTCCCCATCTCTGCCAATTTTTGATAAAAAATGAAAGCTTTATGTTTATCCTTTTCAACTCCAATTTCGTATTCATAACTATGTCCAACATTATATATTCCTTGAACATTTCCCATCTCTGCCGATTTTTGATAATAAATGAATGCTTTATGTTCATCTTTTTCAACTCCAATCCCTTTTAACAATATCCAACTTGACATGTTCCATCAGTGTTACCCATCTCTGCAGTTTTTGATAATAAGTGAATGCTTTATATTCATCCTTATCAATTCCAATTCCATTATGATAGCAACGTCCAACATTATAAGTTCCAAAGGCATCTGCTGATTTTTGATAATAAATGAATGCCTTATTTTCATCCTTTACAACACCAATTCCATTCTGATAACAGTATCCAACTTGACGTGTTCCATTTGCATGTTCCATTTCCGCTGATTTTTGGTAATAAATGACGTCCATTCTATACAACACCAATTCCATTAAAATAACAATATCCAACATTATATGTTCCGATATCAAGTCCCATCTCAGCGGCTTTTTGATAGTAAAGGAATGCCTTACGTTCATCTTTTTCAACTTCAATTCCATTCTGATAACAATATCCAACCTGACATGTTCCATTAGAGTACCCCATCTCTGCTGATTTTTGATAATAAGTGAATGCCTTATATTCATCATTTTCAACTCCAATTCCATTTTGATAACAATTTCCAACATTATATATTCCACTAGCGTTTCCCATCTCTGCTGATTTTTGATAATAAATCAATGCCTTATTTTCATCCTTTTCAACTCCAATTCCATTCCGACAACAATATCCAATTTGATTTATACTATTAGCATACCCCATCTCTGCTGATTTTTGATAATAAATGAATGCCTTGTGTCCATCCTTTTCAACTCCGATTCCATTAAGATAGCAATATTCAATATTATACGTTCGAACAGCACTATACATTTCTGCTGATTTTTGAAAATAAAAGAATTCCTTATTTTCATCCTTTTCAACTCCAATTCCATTAAGATAACAACGCCCAACTTCATTTTTCCGTCTGCATGTCCGATCTTAGCAGATTTTTTTTTAATAATAGATGAATGCCTCATTTTCAGCTCCAATTCCATTAAGATAACAATATCCGACTTTGTAAGTCCATGTACATAACCCATTTCTGTAGATTTTTGATAATAAAAGAATGCTTTATGTTCATCCGTTTCAACACCAATTCCATTTTCATAACAACAGCCTACACCAAATACTCCACCAGCATAACACATCTCAGCAGATTTTTGATAATAAATGAATGCCTTGTGTCCATCCTTCTCAACGCCATTCCATTATAATAACAAAATCCAAACGTATACGTTCCCCTATCGTCCCACATATAGCAGTTTTTTGATAATAAATGAATGCCTTACGTTTATCTATTTCAACCCATTTACCAAAAAAATAACAACTTGCAAGACTAATTTGAACTGTAGCATTGATTTGATCATTTAAACAAAAATTGATAATATTATCAGGATTTTGTTTATTTTTTATTAGAAACTGTTCTAATATATCAAGAATTTTTGCCTTTCAACCTTTCTTCATTATAAAGATTGCATATTTCTTTAACAATTTTATTAAGAAAAGAATTTGAAAAATCTTGTGATTTGTTATCATTTAAATGCAATTGGGTAACATTGTCAGTTATCTGAGTAATATCTGATGAATTGTCGATTTTTTCTAGTTGTTCTACTTGTTGTTTGTTATAAATTGACATTTTGTCGCAAGAAAGAATTCTACATGTGGAAACATCAACTTTAATGAAGTATATATACGTGCGTACGTACGTATTTACTGCGTACTGTATATATCGTGAATTATTTCAAGATTGGATGTAACGTAAAATCATAACCACATTAGAGATTCGTGATTGGTGATGCTAGTATATGAAGTTTAAAATAAAAATCCAAAATTCTGCTGTAGTAGGTAATTATTTTTTTTTTAGTAATTCGTCTTTGTATTAATTAATTGACTAATTTATAACTATGGACGTATTATAATAAACATTTATCATCTTTAATGCAGTCTATTTCAATCTAACCTAAACATAAATATCTTACAAAATTTTATAATTTATCTATTGTTATATTGCAAGAGTTATCACAACATTAATATTATGTATGTATTTACGTACAGTTACATAGTCTTACTATCTTTATAAACAATATAAAAAAAAAAGAAAAAAAGTAAACTATCTATTATTATTCGTTTATTCAAAGTTTCTATGCAATACATATAATAGCAATTAATAAACTTTTATACTCGATATGTTTACCTTTACTGCTTTTCAATCCCACCTTTTTTTTTCGTTCATTGCATGGAATTTAGCCACCATTGTAGTTTTTTATATTTTTAATAATATGTGCTTTAAGCGTAGCTTTACGAGTGAATAGCAATATAACGACGTGGGATTAACGAGAATTATTTGAACATGTTTATAGTATTGCACAAGTTTGCTTAATGAAATTAGTCACGTTTGATAGATCGGTTTTGTAACCGAACGCCCTAAAAAAGTATTGTAAAATGTATAAAAAATTGTCTTCATCGGATGCTCATTTCCATATTTGGGAGACGCCTAAAGCGGAGCAGATTCTTATAATACATATTTTATCAATTAATTTTAGGTTAGGGTCATCTTAGATTAAGGTTAGGTAGGTTTTACGCAGCTATATTATAAGCAAAATTGCTTCCCCGACATTTTTAATTAACCCACCAAGGTAGGTTTAGACTGCTGTTTTTTGTATTTTTCAGATTTTTCACGGGTATGAAAGCTCGATTTAAATATAAACTAGGTGCCGCTGCGGGAGGCGCTAAGGTATTGTGTGGTGGTTATCTAAACGATTCTCCAGTACACCGAGATGTGAATAGCCAAGATCGGCAAGTTCATAAAACTCGGTCACTGTTACGTATGCCACTTGAAGTCAGGACCAAATGGAAAAGAATATTATACCACTCAATTACTTTTTTCTCAATAAATAGCTAAATTGCCAACCTTTTCTAGTGTTTAAAATTAATAATATGCAAAGGAGCAGAGCGTACATTTAAGAAATTTTCGCACCTTAAAGATTACAATATTGGCGCTTCGCGCACAAGATTTAAAATTATGGACAGAATGCGCGCATTAAATTTTTAAATTCACATGTTTTAAACTGAAAAAATAAATTTTTTTACAGTATATACATAAGATCTATTTATTTTGCATACATTTGAAAAAATTCATGTGCGGCCCGCTCTAAGTTTGATGTTGAATTTTAGACATTGATTCTACCAATTTTAGCTATGATTAAACTTTTCCATATTGTAAATTTTGGTCTGCGTCAATGTAATAGATAACCAAAATTTCTGATCTCTCATATTACATTATGTCAATGACAATGAGCCTTCTCAATAATTTTCAGATGATTGCCTAAATTTTAAGTCATTATTATGTTAGTAAATAACTATATTTAAGACGTTTTTGTAGGTTTGAGACATTCAGCATAATTTATATTTTTGATAATGAATCTGAAACCGTTAATGAAAATAATTTATTAAACCAGTTAATTTAAAGCATATTTCAACACAATTTGAGTCATTATTAAATTGGTTAATAAATCTTTATTTATATTGCTTAGGAAGCTATCGACCTTATTATTAATGATATGCTGTTTACGGGTAGGGATGGGCACGGTCGGTCACGGTCAGTCATCGGTCGGTCATGATCGGTTAACCGCTTATGACCGGTTGACCGCGGTCATTCATACGGTTATTGACCGGTTATAGCTGATAAATTATTTACCCAATTATTCAATCAAATGTCTAAATAAGTGACAAGTAGGGATGGTACAGACTGCCGAAAGAGAAACAAAACACGGCGATTTTGCATCACATGATCAATAAAACCGTTCGTTCATATTTCTGCAGATCATTTGACCACTTTTAAAGTTGTTTTGTTCTAGATCTGGCCAAATGATCTGCAGAAGCGGAGGCAAATCATGTGATCAACCGCCAATCAGAATATAGAACTTAGATGATTACCGGAGCAAAAAACCTGCAGTCTTCGATGTGTTAAGCAAATATGTCGGGAAGGCAATTTTGCATATATATATCTACCTAAGACCTAATATAACCCTAATATAGGACGACCCCTAACCCTAAAGTTAATTGAAAAATTATTAAATATGGTTTGCCTCCTCTTTAGACGTCCCCTTATCTGTACCCAAAAGAAACCCCATCGCATACAATTGCAGATCATTTGACCGGAATTAAAATTGGTTTGTTATAATTCTGGCCGAATGATCTGCAAATTTGGCCGGAATTACGAACAATGTATTTCTCAACCGGGTTCACTGCCTTAAAAAATTTTCAGATAATGTGATATACATTAATTTATATACTCATCATATGGGCGGATTTATTTCCGATCGACAAAAAATGTGATTATTGTAAAATTAACGTTGATTGGTTGATTTATTAAATACAATAGTAAATATTTAGGCTTTGTAAAAATAGAGCTAAAACTTTTTTTCTAAAAATATGACAGTTGGAAATTTCACATTTATATTCGCCAAGACCTTAGTTTCAGGGATCCCGCAACGGTTTTTTGGGATCCCGCAAGAATAAAAACTTATTAGTGACGATGTCAAAGGAATCACAACATAGAAATACGGGACCCTGTGCAGTATGTGGCAGAGAAAAGTTTCGTAAACTAATACCAAAACTCTCACTTAAAGCTATGCAAAACCCTGCTGCTCAGAATTTAAACGCTGAACTTGGTTTGTACTATCAACTTTGTTATTAACATTATACTGAGTTGGTTTTATTTGATAGAAACCTAAGCACGAATAAAAAAAGAATATAGACAATGTAAAAACACGGGGCCATGTGCAGTATGTGGCAAAGATCTTTACAAACAAGAATAGTTATTTCAGAATACAAGATTAGTTTCGGTATTGTGGTATGAATTTCCGTGTTTATATTCATTCACTAAGACCTTACAAAATTGATAATTTTTTTTACTTCGTATTAATATTCACTAACCTCAAAACTAAAACATTAGTTTACTAGATATAGTCAACAAAAAAATACTAGACGTTTTAGATAATCTTTAATTATTTTAATTAACAGTATTTTATATCTTGTGTGTTATAATTTTATAGTAGTTGTGTAGATGTGATTTAGATCAAATATATATGAGCGATATTGTTTAATTTAATATAAGCTAAAAGTTGAATGCGTCTCTAGTAGATGGTGATGGCAGTAATATAGAGTCGAATTACTATTTAAAAATATATAATTAAATAAAGCTTCGCTGATAATAAATAATTTGATAACTGATAATAAATCGTTTGAAATTGTTATTGATTTTTTTAATCATATTTTTTGATTAACAAATGTCACGTTATTAATTTGATTGGTTAATGGTCATGTTTTGATCATCATATGTTATAAAACCGAATTTGTGACAATATTGAGTGGAAACAAATCCGCCCATATGTTATTGTTATATTCATTATTGTTCACTTATATCATAAAAAGTTTTATTACATATCGTCAATCAAACATGCAAAGTCACATGATCTGAAAAACATTTGAGAGGCAGGTTGATTTTTCTCACCGATATGAATTTTAAGCAATAATTATTCATTTATTAGCCAGAATTTTAAGAATTTGGCATCGGTCATAATATTGACCGGTTGGTCAAACCGCTCTGACCGGCTAATATCGGTCACGGTCATTGACTGGTCATGACTGGACCGTGCTCATCCCTAGTGACGATACACTGGTTGTCAATAAAAATCGATTCACGCTCCTTATGACTATGAAGTTACAGTGTCTTTTTTACATTACATATGGTAAATTTATTTTTCTAAAAATATTTTATTACATTTTTATTTGGGTGGTTGGGAAAAATTTTTAAATAAAATGTAATAGCGCTTGCGGTATTTTCCTGTAAAACTGCGCAATATAGGTCCTTTTAAGCGATTCATACTTTTTTCATTGATATCCTAATATCATATAATGAAAAGTGCTGAACAGGACAACGTTGCCCAGCTACCTTATTTGTTCAATTCTGTTAAAATTGCAGATCATTTGTCCGGAATTAAAATTGGTTTGTTATAATTCTGGCCAAATGATCTGCAAATTTGGCCGGAATTATGAACAAGGCATTTCTCAACCGGGTTTAAACACCACCTGAAAATTTTTCAGACCATGTGATATACATTAATTTATATACTCATTATTGTTATATTTATCATTTATATTAATAAAAAAGTTTTATTTAAAAATGAATCATATCAATTAATCATGCAAAGTCACATGATCTGGAAAATTTTTGAGTAGCGGGTTGATTTCTCTATTTATCAGATGATACAGATACACTGATATGAATTTCAAGCAATAAATATTCATTTATTAGCCAGAATATTAAGAATTTGGCATCGGTCATAATCTTGACTGGTCGGTCAAACCGCTTTGACTAGTCAATATCGGTCATTGACCGGTCATGACCGGTCATGACCTGACCGTACCCATCCTTATTTACAGGATGATCTTCCAGAAGATTATGATGCATCATTTATTTTATTTAACTTTACGTTTCTTGTTCAAGAAGTTACCCAATAGGGTCTTGATAACTCAAAAGTTTGTCTGTGAAATACGCCAACAAAAAAATTCATTGTGAAATTTTGACATAATATGAGCTCTTATTTCAGCCGATCCTAACTGTAGCGTTAAGCTTTATTACTTTAAAATATTGCACATATTTTATAGTTTTGATTAATGTGAATCTGACTGATGCATTTTCACGGTCCCACTTGAGTAGTCAGTTTATTTACATATGATTTATCTAATTTCAAGATTGAATTTATTAATGTTTGGGGATTTCAAATTAACAAATAAGTGGCACATTTTGAAAATAAGCAGGAATTATTAAATAGCATTTTAACTATGTTGAATTATAAACCAGAAAAATAAAATAATATCCACTGATTTTAATTTTGAACTCCCTAATATTGGTATTTGAAACGAGTTGTTTATAAATACAGTTTATCATTATGCAATAATTTATATCCATTTAATAAATAAAAAAAAACAAAGTTATTACTGTTCTTTTCAAATTACCGCGATCACAAATTTCATAGATCACACATCACTCGAAATATGGAACTCTAGAATTTAATATCAAAATAAAAGCTCAACCTTTAATTAATTTTATGCTCTGTAGAACTAGAAATAGCTTCAGATATCAAAAATGAAAAGGATATTTAAAGAGATATTGTTTCGCCTAAAGCTTATAAAAATTTAAGTGAAAATAATTAATCTTACTAGTCAATAAACAAACAGCATAATTCAATATACAAATAATGATTATACTGTAAAAAATTAATATATACTGTGATTGTAATTTATTGTAATAGAATGCTTACAGTTTCGTTCAGAAAGGCTTTTTATAGTAAAAAATAAATAAATAAATAAATAAATAAAATAAAGTGGTCTAACATTATTTAGTTAAAGCATTAGTGAAGTATAGAAGGTGAAACCCAAATTTTTTATTATTCGATTAAGGTATTTGATGATCACAGTAATTTGAAAAGAGCGATAATTTAACCCTATATTTCATATCAGAAACAATGTTAATCTATATAAACTAGGAAATCAGAATCTGATATAGGTCCGAAGCAAAAAAATCTAATATTACAAGCAAAATGAATCCATATTTTTAATTAATAACAATTTAACAATACGAATATGCAAATGCGTTGAACAATTGGTACACTGACTGCAGATCATCACAGGAACTGTCAATCCTTCGAATCCATTCTGCCATCAACCCGAACTAATGGTCCAAGACCATATATACTAAAACAACTCCAAACCATTATGCTGCATCTCCCTGACCTAAACGTCAGAACTAGGTATTCAACATCATATTTTTCTTTTGGTTTCCTCCAAATGACCATCCCCTCCAAACACTTGAAACCTTGATTCGTCACTGCAAATAATGTTATTCCAACACAGACAAGCCACACGAGAAGCCTCATCTACAAACGGTTTTCTTAAACCAACCCAGCCATAAAACCCTTCATGATGAAGGTGTCATTGTATGATACTTCAACAGAGGTTGATTCAATAAACTTATTTGTCAAAACATTTAGCGTAACTTTTTTGTCTTCTTTCAAAAAAATGTGAACTAAATAGCGAATACCATGTTCAGTTACTTTAGGGGGCTGCCCAGAGCGAGGAGGAGGCACTGCTTTTCCAGTTTTTCTGTAGTATGTTACTACATTGTTGATAGCGCTTCTGGGTAATTTTAGTGTCTTCATGATCATTACTTGCTTTACACCACAACTATGTAGTTCAGCAGTAAGTTGTTTTCTTGTTTTCATAAATAAAAAAAAAAAAACTGAGAAAAAAAAAAAAAACTAGACACACTAGTCTATTCGAATTATACTATAAAAAATTTTTTCTATAGCTACTCTGAAAATAAGCTACCTCTAATTTTTTCAAAAATCTCAAAAAAACCTGTTAGAAGTTGCTATATATAAAAGTCTAAATTTTACTAAATAAACCTCAAAAGTGCTATCTATTAAGTAAACTTGTTCAGAACATCAAATTACACCTATAGACAAAATCTGGTATTATTTAGACAACTCTTTATCAGTACATTTTTTAATTTGTCAAAAAATACAACAATTCAAAAATAAGCAACCTTATGTTTTTTTGTGTAATTTTTTGCCCAAAAAAGGTAGTTTATTTTCAGAAATATATAGCCAATCTATTTAGTATTTCTGCTATTTTTTGTTTGAAAATATTAAAGAAAAAAAAAATTAAAATTTTATTAAAAATGGTTTATATAATATTCTAACGACTTTACTAATAAAATTCTTTTATTATTATTGGAAGTATCATTTTTAAATACTCCATATTTACAAATAATTTCTTCAAAATAAATTTGGCTAATGTGCCTGTGCTTGTATCAGGTACAGCTTTAGCTTTGACTTCTAGCTAGCAAATAAGTTACTTGTTAGATATAATAAGATAATAATTATGTTTGAAACTATTGGGAGAGCTACTATTAAATCTATTTCTATTTATTCAAAGGCTCTTTCTACTTGGATAGGATAGAAATGATAAAATTTAAATCTAAAACTATATAAAAACTTTATTGTAATTACTACATATTTTTTTGATAAAAAAACTTTAAATTTCCAAGTAAGCAATATTCAAGATTATTTGTTCTATTAATGCATCCATTGTAGTTCTTTGATGATATTAACTTTAATTCATATAAAAACTGATATGAACAAAAAAAAGAATTTTATTTTCAAATCAATAAGCTAGCAATTTTTCTATATAGAATTTAATTTAAATTTATTATAAATAATACATTATCTTATTTCAATATTTAAATTTTTTTTAGTTGATTAAGGAAGGGTGTCAACATTTCTGAATTCATATAAAATAGATTGTAGATCTTCATTTTAATTATTCACAACAGATACTTCAAATAATTACACAGAATCTGCAACTCACACAGAACAATCTTCAATCCACACAGAGCTTATTGTAATTACAGCATTGATTCTTGTCACAAATCTCATGACTTACCACCAATTTTAAACCTGCAAATACCTCTTAGAAATCAAGGATAATGGAGCAGCTGATAACAGGGTGTCATGTGAACACAGAAATACAAAACTAGCTGTTGTAAATCATAGTTGATAGTATTTAGACAAGAGAGAGGATTTATATATAGTGATTTGGTAATTCAAAAAAGAGAGTCCTTTATTTAATACAATAAGATATCATGGCAAACATGCCTACAATATGGTGCGAATATTGCACATCTATATAAGAAAATATCAACTAATAAAAATATATGGCACTTATGCCATAAATGTTCGATCTACTATTTATCCCACTTAAGCCACTTCTCTCACATGTGGCACGTCCGGCACATCTGTCACAAATGGCAGAACTAGCAGATTCACCGCGCAATCCCGTAATCTATAATAACAGGGGCAAGATCAGCAGGGTCAAGTCTTACTAAATATACACATTGACTAAAAACAGATGAATAAAAAAAGTAAAAAGAAAATCAGCGTGACTATTCCACGTCACAACGTCAACAGATTTATGGCTAACGGATGCGCTCAAGTTTTTATTAACGCTAAAATTTCTTATTAAAATCCCATAAAATAATGTTTAATTTCTTAATAAATATATAATAACTCCATATAATAGGCTTATATTCATCGTTCAAACATAATTAATTTGTTAAATATCATCCGGAACTTCTATATCACCAGCAGTTTTAGAAATATATATTTTTGATAACCTCGAATAAATTTCTGTTATATTATATGGTTTGCTAATATATATATTGTTTGAATTTTCTGTAATATTAAGTAAATTTTTATTGATCTCATCACTTTCTACGAATTGCTTTTTTATTCTACTTTTATTCTCATTTTCGATATCGATATCACTCTCCTTTTCAATATCGATATCACTTTCGTTTTCGATATCACTTTCATTATTGATATCACTCTCATTTCGATATCGACATCATTCTCATTTTCGATATCGATATCACTTTCATTTTCGATATCACTCAATAATATTCAAACCCTCTAAGAATTGATTTTTAATTCTACTTTTACTTTTCTTATTTTTGATAATATTCAACCATTCATTTAGTTTAGTAATTATTTCACTAATATTAGGCCGTTTTTCTGGATCTGAATTCATGCATTGATTTGCCAATTCAACATAGCAATCAGGAGTATCATGAGCAAGTTTTGGTTGTAATCCATTACAAACCATAACTGCTAAATCAATATCAAAATTATAATTATTAAAAGACCTTTTTCCAGTTGTCATCTCGACCATAATAATTCCAAATGAATAAATATCTGATGCTTTTGTGTATGGTTTTTTTTGAAAGAGTTCTGGTGCGATATAAGGTAAAACTCCATGAATACGTTCCTCTTGTTCTTTTTCGTTGAATGGTTTTGATAAACCTGGATCAGTAATGTATGCTTCATAATTTTCCTTAAGCAAGATATTTCCAAGATGTAAATCTCGATGCAAATATCCTTTAGAATGAATATTACCAAGGTTAGACGCAATATCATGAAGTATCTTTAATTTAAATTTCCATTCAAATTTAAAGATATCAGTAAGGTTTTTACTTAATGATCCATATTTTGCATAACTAAGTACTAAAATATAGTCATTTGTTTTTTCATCTCTAGATATTCCCAAATATTGTCTTAAACTATGGCAAGCTTTTAACTAAAAAAAAAAAATAATTAATTGGAAATTTTCGATATTAAAAATAAATACTTAATTGTTTTAAAAAAAATACCTCTTTTAAAAACGGTTCTTTATTTTTATTAGAATCCTTTACAATCTTAATTGCTACATTTTCATATGACCCATACCAGTTAAGATATTTTGTTCTAAAAACGGTAGAAAACGCTCCTTTGCCTATCTCTTCAATATTTTCAAATTTATCATATGGTATCCAATGAAAAAATTCTGTTTTGCTTTGTGTATTTTGTTCCGTAATAGCTGATTTTAAATACCATTCAAAAGAAATATCAATATTCTTTTTAACGATAATTCCTTTCCGGTAAAATTCACCAACTTTATACATTCCATCAGCATGTCCCATTTCTGCTGATTTTTTATAATATTCAAATGCTTTCTTTTCGTCTTTTTCAACACCATCTCCACCTTCGTAACAAATTCCAATATTACACATTGCTACAGGGTTCCCCATTTCTGCAGCTTTTTGATAATATATGAATGCTTTGTGTTTATCTTTTTCAACTCCAATTCCTTTTTCATAACAATAACCAACACTATTTGTTCCTTCAGAGTCTCCCATCTCTGCAGAAGTTTGATAATAAATCAATGCTTTGTGTTCATCTTTTTCAACTCCCAATCCATCGCAATAACAATCTCCGAGTGCATATATTCCTCTAATGTTCCCCATCTCTGCAGATTTTTGACAATAAATGAATGCCTTATGTTCATCTTTTTCAACTCCAATTCCATTATCATAACATACACCGACGAAATACATTCCATTAGGATCATCAATCTCTGCTAATTTTTGATAATAATTGAATGCTTTACGTTCATTCCTTTGCAACCCATTTTCCATAGCGATAACAACTTGCAAGAATGATTTGAACTATTGAGTTGATTTGATTTTCTAAGCAAAAATTGATAATATTAACTGGATTTTGCTTCTTTTTAATTAGAAATTGTTCTAATTTATCAAGACTTAATAGATGATTACTGCTTTTTAATATTTCTTCATTATACAGATTAGCTATTGCAATTTGACATTTTGGCGTAAGAAAATTTATATTGTGTATCGCAACAAATTTATAGTGTTATGTACAGTATTATATATTTCAACATACATTTATTTTTAGATGCAATTTTTTTATTCGTTTGATTTCATGTGACTGGCTCAAATGATCGACCATCACATGTACAGTATGTCTTCAANAGAAATTGTTCTAATTTATCAAGACTTAATAGATGATTACTGCTTTTTAATATTTCTTCATTATACAGATTACACATTTCATTAACAATTTCGATTAGAAAATCTTGTGAAAAATTCCGTAAATTACTATCTTCTAAATATAATTGGGCATCATTGATTTTTTTCTCGTTGCTTTACAAATTGGCTATTGCAATTTGACATTTTGGCGTAAGAAAATTTATATTGTGTATCGCAACAAATTTATAGTGTTATGTACAGTATTATATTGCACAACATACATTTATTTTTAGATGCAATTTTTTTATTCGTTTGATTTCATGTGACTGGCTCAAATGATCGACCATCACATGTACAGTATGTCTTCAAAAATTTGCAAATTAATCTAAATTATTTCTTTTTTGAGACTATATTTAGTATAACACGAGAGCTGGCCACTCGTAAGTCGTATAATTGTGAAACCTCAAGTTTTTTTTCGTCATAAAAAGACTAATACAAAAATATCTTTTTAAAACCATAATTGAATAATTCATAATCGGCTTTTCACTATCCATACTTCTTGCTTTAACTGAAAATATTAGAAGTAACTTTTTTTTTTTTAATATGAAAAACCTTTGTTGAAACGGAACTGTAAGCATTCGATTACAATAAATGTATATACAGTACTATATCTATCTGTATGTTGGATCATATCGTTAGTGTTGACTAGATAAAACTAATATATTTTTTTTTAGTTTTATTCACTAATTTTTACAGACTTTACAATATTATTAAATGTTTGTTCGTTTTGAAATTTTAATATTATCAAAACTGGATATAAAAATTAACTGATAGATTTTAGAAAGTTATAGGCTTTTATTATGATATTGAATTCTGAATTCCCGATTTCCATATTTCAAGTGATGTGTAATTTTGTAATCTACTGATCATAGTATACTAATTTAAAAAGAGCAATAAATTGAATTTTGCATTTTTTATACAGTTAAAGCTTTTTTTTTAAAAAACAAAAATAATACATAAAAATAATAATTATCGTATAGAAAGTTTTATTAGAGTTATAGGACTCTATTTTCTTAAATTGTATCTTTAACGCCATTATTTTTTAAAAAATTAACATACTACTAGCGACTTCTCAGATATTAATAGCAATATTGGCAATAGATCCAATGAAGAAATTCATTTCATTTTTCTCAATAGATAAGAATTGTCAGCCCAGCCCAAAGCATATTCGACGCTAGTTAGTTATATCAAAATTTCGTTAAAAATATGCTTTTATTCGGGGTTTCAGAATTTACTTATTTCAAAATAAGTGAGGTTTAAAAGATCCTATTTCTGTTTAAAATTCCGAATTAGAAAATTAAATAGTCGTAGCCGGTGATAAAATTATCTTATTTTGAAAAACATTCTCGTAAGCGATTTTGTAAGTAAGTGTATTATTTTTTAAAAAAAAAACAGGTTTTGTACGTTACTACGGTGTACCATAGGTACACAAAGTGACATAATTTGTGTTTTATTGTTTTCGCGTTTTAGTAGTTTAATGTTTTTAGTGTTTTAGTGCTAAAATTATTACTATAAAAGGAAATTATTACCTAATTTGGAAATAAAATTTTGTAATTTTGTGATTTTGTGATTTTGCAATTTTGTGATTTTGTGATTTTGCGATTTGTGATTTTGTGATTTTGTAATTTTGCAATTTTGAGATTTTGAGATTTTTGCAATTTTGTAATTTTGAGATTCTGTGATTTTGTGATTTTGCAATTTTGAGATTTTGAGATTTTGCAATTTTGTAATTTTGTAATTTTGTGATTTTGTGATTTTGCAATTTTGAGATTTTGAGACAATTTTGTAATTTTGTAATTTTGTGATTTTGTAATTTTGCAATTTTGCAATTTTGTAATTTTGTGTGATTTTGTAATTTTGTGATTTTGTGATTTTGCGATTTTGTAATTTTGTGATTTGGTAATTTTAGTAATTTTGTATTTTGTAATTTTGTGATTTTGTAATTTAGTAATTTTCGATTTTGCAATTTTGTAATTTAGTAATTTTGAAATTTGTGATCTTGTAATTTAGGGATTTTGCAATTTTGCAATTTTGTGATTTTGTAATTTTGCGATTTTGTGATTTTGTGATTTTGTAATTTAGTAATTTTCGATTTTGTAATTTTGCAATTTTGTGATTTAGTAATTTTGAAATTTTGTGATTTTGTAATTTAGTAATTTGCAATTTTGCAATTTTGTAATTTTGTGATTTTGTAATTTTGCGATTTTCTGATTTGTAATTTTGTGATTTTGTAATTTTGTGATTTTGCAATTTGCAATTTTGTAATTTTGTGATTTGGTAATTTTAGTAATTTTGTATTTGTAATTTTGTGATTTTGTAATTTGGTAATTTGGCATTTTGAGATTTTGCAGTTTTGTGATTTAGCAATTTTGAAATTTTGTGATTTTGTAATTTTGCAATTTTGTAATTTTAATATTGTGATTTGGTAATTTTTTAATTTTGTAATTTGTAAATTGGTAATTTCTTGATTTTGTGATTTTGTAATTTTGTAATTTTGTGGGTTTGTAATTAGTAATTTTGTAATTTGTAAATTGGTAATTTCTTGATTTTGTGATTTTGTAATTTTGTAATTTTGAGGGTTTGTAATTAGTAATTTTGTTTTTTTGTAATCTTATAGTTATATGATATTTATATTTATAAATTTTTGTATTTTACATCTAGTGTTTTAATTTTTTATATTTTTACAGTATTTATATTTATAAATTTTGTATTTATATTTTATATTTCAAATAATAAAAAACACATCTATAGTAATTTTTGTAATCTTATAGTTATATGATATTTATATTTATAAATTTTTGTATTTTACATCTAGTGTTTTAATCTTTTATATTTTTATAATATTTATATTTATAAATTTTGTATTTATATTTTATATTTCAAATAATAAAAAACACATCTATAGTAATTTTAGTAATCTTATAGTTATATGATATTTATATTTATAAATTTTTGTATTTTACATCTAGTGTTTTAATCTTTTATATTTTTATAATATTTATATTTATAAATTTTGTATTTATATTTTATATTTCAAATAATAAAAAACACATCTATAGTAATTTTATAGTTATATGATATTTATATTTATAAATTATTGTATTTTACATCTAGTGTTTTAATCTATGTATTTTTATAATATTTATATTTATAAATTTTGTATTTAATATTTTATATTTCAATTAATAAAAAACCTATCTATAGTATTTCATATAATAATGTGCCACATATAGTACAGTACACAAAAAGTTTTTAGAATATTCTAGACTAATATTTATATAATAGTTTATAAAAAATTTTAAAATTTTAAACCTATTATATAGATAATTTTATTATATAAGTATTTGTTATATAATAATTAACTATATAAATATTAAAAATAATTTATAATATAATTTTATATAAATTTTTATATAAAACTATATATTATAAATAGTATATAATCTTGAACAATCTATATAAGGTCATGATTAAAAAATTGCTAATATAGGCCCTTTTTTAAAATTTTATATTGTATTTGAAAGTATGTATTGTGTAAAAAGTTATATTTGAAAACTGCTAACTAAATAGGTTATATTTAAAAAATACTATAGAAGTTTTATAAATCTTATATTTAAATGTGTCTTTGTTAGTATTTATTTGTATAGTTGTACTTTTTATAATTTTTTGAATTACTTTTTGATAAGACTAATAATTGTTATGGCTGAAGCTGGAAATGGCTGAAGCTGGAAATTTTAAATATTTTAATATGAAAAAATTTTGGAATGCATTTTGTATGTTTTTTTTTTATAGTTAGATTAGAATTTAGGGTTAGAGTTTATAATAAAAGAGTATAGCTGGATTTTAGCAGGCTTATAGTTTTAAATAGAGACCTCTAATTTCCAGCTTCAGCTATTTTCAGCCTTAGCCACGACAATAATTTATAAAAAAATATACTTTATATAACTATATAGTTTTTTTTATAGACAAAATGATTAAATTTTATTGAGATATAGTAGAGTTGGTTAATTAAATATTAAAATAGCTGCATTATATAGTAGTACTAAAATTACAAATTACAAAATTACAAAAATTACAAAATCACAAAATCACAAAATTACAAAATTACAAAATTCAGAATTACAATTACAAAATTAAATTCACAAAAATCACAACATTACTGCAAAATTACAAAATTATAAAATTATAAAATTACAAAATTACAGTATTATAAAATTATGAAATTGCAAAATTACAAAATTACAAAATCACAAAATTACTAAATTACAAATTTATAAAATTACAAAATTACAAAATCACAAAATCATAAAATTATAAAATCACAAAACTACAAAATCACAAAATTACAAAATTACCAAAAACAAAAATTACAAAATTACCAAATCACAAAATCAAAAATCTCAAAATCTCAAAATCTCAAAATCTCAAAATTACAAAATCATAAAATTACAAAATTACCAAATCACAAAATTACCAAATCACAAAATCACAAAATTACAAAATCATAAAATTACAAAAATTACCAAATCACAAATCAAAAAATCACAAAATTACAAAATCCCAAAATTATAAAATCACAAAATTACAAAATCATAAAATTACATAATTACTAAATCATAAATTACAAAATTACCAAATCACAAAATCACAAAATTACAAAATTATAAAATTGCAAAAATTACCAAATCACAAAATCAAAAAATCACAAAATCACAAAATTACAAAATTATAAAATCACAAAATCACAAAATTGCAAAATCACAAAAATCACAAAATTGCAAAATCATAAAATCGCAAAACCATAAAAGTGCAAAATCATAAAATCACAAAATTGCAAAATTACAAAATCAAAAATCGCAAAATTACAAAAATCGCAAAATTACAAAATTACAAAAAATCACAAAATTACAAAATTGCAAAATCACAAAATCACAAATCATGAAATCGCAAAATCACAAAGTTGTAAAATCACGAAATTGCAAAATCACAAAATCACAAAATCATAAAATCGCCTAATCACAAAATCACAAAATTGCAAAATTGCAAAATCACAAAATCACAAATCGCAAAATTGCAAAATTACAAAATTACAAAATCACAAAATCACAAAATTGCAAAATTATAAAATCACAAAATCACAAAATTTTATTTCCAAATTAGGTAATAATTTTCTTTTATAGTAATCAAAATCGCAAAATTGCAAAATCACAAAATCACAATATTTTATTTTCAAATTAGGTAATAATTTCCTTATATAGTAATCACAAAATCGCAAAATCACAAAATCACAAAATTACAAAATTTTATTTCTAAATTAGGTAATAATTTCCTTTATAGTAATAATTTTAGCACTAAAACACTAAAAACATTAAACTACTAAAATGCTAAAACAATAAAACACAAATTATGTCACTTTGTGTACCTATGGTACACCGTACGTTACTTTTTTTGAATAAATACGCCATTCATTTGTGTGCGTGTCATTTCACTAACCATCAGCACTACTAAACTGATGTTTAATATCAGGCTCAATTCCCAAGCAATGGAAAGATTGTTGCATTTTTCCTATTTCCAAAAAACCAACTTTTGATGGACACTTACATAATACTAGACCAATTAGCCTAATTGAACATATCAAAAAACTATACACAAAAATTCTTACTAACCATTTAAACTCTATATTTTCCTCTTACAATATTCTTAATCCACACAACTATAATGCACTCCCTGGCAATAGTACTAATATTCCTATCCACATACTCAACAACTTTATTGAAGATGCAAATTGCAACCAAAAGGAAATCTGGCTTTTATCTCAGGACATGAATAAAGTATATGATACTGTTAATATAGACCTATTTGCTCTATTACTCCAAAGACTTAATATGCTATTACAACTTACTAAAATCCTTACTAATCTCCTAATATCAAGAACTAATAGAGTAATAACCAATCTTGGACTTACACCTTCTTATGAAGTTCAAGATGGGATTGATCAAGGCGAAACTATTACACTTCTATTCTGGCATATTTACTATGATCCTCTTATCAGCAAAATCTCCCATACTTATACTGGTTATCAGTCTTCTGTATCTTGGCCACACCACATTTCTCTACCAACTTTTGATTCTATGCAAGTATCAACACCAGTTCCTGCATATATGGATGATACTCTATGGATTGCAGAATCTCAATTGCATTTAGAGCAAATTCTGCATATAGCCTCTTCATTTTACCAAATGGCTAATATCAAAGTTAACCCACAAAAATCTATACTTATATCCAATTCTATATATACACCTTCTATTTCTTTAATGCACCAAAATATTCAATACCAAACTCCCAAAACACCTTTTAAGTTTCTTGGGTGTTGATTCTCTACCTTACACAATTCAAATTAATCACCCAGAAAGCTACTGAACTTATTAATACACTTGATACCAAACAAGTTACAGATAAACAAGCATGCTATATTATCAACAATATCATTATACTTATCCTTGAATATTGTATACACAATACAGTTCTTACCCATTCAACATGCAATAAAATCCTCTCCCAATATCTTACTGTTGCTAAGCATAAATCAAAACTAGCAAGAAACACACCCAATAGTACTATGCTAAACCACAATATCTATGGAATCAAAAACATCTGCGATATACAATTGCAATACCACCTATCTGCTTTTTTGCTTCAGCTTAATGATCTATACCTTCTTGGCAATAGTACACATATTCGACTACAGCAGCTACAAACAATTTATGGTCTACTACTAACATACTACAATATCCTAATCCTCTTATCGATGGTTCTAACAAATATTCTACTACTTTCAAAATAATTTATTACTTAAAGATCTTGAATTTTCTATTGCAACACACTTTGAAATTCTATGCCCATTTACTATCAACTTACCCTATACCTTACTTGAATTCTTACTATACAACTACCCCAATATAGAACCTTTAAATATCAACTACGTTCTAAATATATTATGTTCTTAGAACAACTTACTTCTTATGATAATGCAACACTTTTAGCTTGGCCATATATCTCTCCTAGAATTCTTAACCTTATATCAGGGAAAAACCAACCTGGTTTTGTACACTTGAAAATAAAATCCTATCTAATACTTCTACTCACCAAATTAATACCTCCCTCCATCTCTCTAATACTAATTTACTCTCATTTCAAACTGGCCACTTCAACCCCAAATCTAAACCATGGCTAATAACCTACTTAGATCAAGAGATTATAATTAGAAAAGCTCGCCATTTTAATCACTCAACAAATACAATCTCTATAACACACTGGAAAATATATGCTGATCTTAGCCTTACATCCTTATATCCTATGCCAAATGCACATTGCACTCCCTGCTCAGGATGTACTCTAAACTCAAACAGAATTCAAAACATTTGCACCCTAGATATATCAGCTACATTATCTACTAAATTTCTTGGTAGAAAAATCTATACCCAACCTATAAACAAACTCCAACTCAATGCTAACTACCTAGATCTACTATACTCTATTGCCTCTCGTCATTTTATTAATATTCCACCTCCCCACAAATTACAATATATAGCAACCCTATTTTAGACATCTTTCTAAAATCCTCTGCCACTTCAAAACTTCAAACTATAGCACAATCTAATGCTATATTCTCAAACTTTTCCTTCTATACTGATGGCTCAGTTATTAACATTTCTGATTCAAGATGCACTATAGGAATCGCATGGATCCAGGTTTTTGATAACCAGATCTCTCATTCCTTTTCTGCACAAATTCAAAATTGGCCATCATTATACAAAGCAGAATTAGTTTCTATATTACCAGCAATTAGCACATGCCCTTGAAATAGTAATATACATATATATACTGACTCCTTATCCATTATTTCAAAATACAATACTCTAATCTCACAAACACAAAACTACAACAAACTATATTTTTACAACTATAGGCCTATTTGGCACACACTTCTTAACCTTATTACATCATTCTCTCTAAACATTATATTCTATAAAGTACAAGCACATAGTAATGATATATACAACAACAAAGCTAATAAACTTGCAAAAATCACTATCTTTCTTCTATTTTAGAATTTCAACCTCACAATTTATACAACCCTTTCTTTTGTCTCATCTACAAAAAATACAACATAGAACAACCTACACGTCATGCTATCAAAAACATTTGCAATGCACATACAATTGCTATGTGGTCCTCTCAACATAGAATTCAACAAATTATTTCCATAGCACAACAAATAGATTGGAATGCAACCTGGCTATACCTCAACTACAATCATAAACGCACCTACACTATACAAATTTCCAGCTCAGCTCTCAAAAATCCTTTCGCATTAAATGCATATTACACATGCTTCCTACCCTTTCACATTTTCTTTCTATTAATTCTGCAAATATACATCCTACTTGCATTACATACAACCAAACTGATCATGAATTCCATTGGCTATTTTGCCCAAACTCAAACAGTATCTCAAATATCATCCAAAACATAATTTCACAATACCCCTTTTCAGATCTACCAGATTTATCTCTCAATGAATAACAACAACTATACAACAATCTTTTAACTCACTATTGCCTTTCATCTACACAATCTACACCATTCAATACTACAACTTTTTACACTACAATCCAGGGTTATATCCCAAAATCACTTATCAATATTATATCCCAACATACTTCTTATAAAAATGCAGCTAATATTACTATTAAGCTTCTTCTACTACTTTCACAAAAGATTCATAAACAATTATGGAAACCATACTGCATGAATTTAGCACACTGGAAATCTATACAAGCTCTACCCCAACCCAATACTATATCAACCAAACCTTTATATACTCCACGTTATAACAGAACTCTATACACTTATAGCTGCATCTGTGGCTTACCAGACCAACAACATGAAAACAACAATAGCACATGCCCACCTTTGGGCTTAGCACTCAGAAAAATAAAAATCTGGTCACACAACTGGATCAAATATAGTTTTTCAACTAACTCTATTCTCCATATTCAAATCTAGGTGAGTTTTAACTACTCTAGTAGGTTTAGGTTGCAAATAAATTAGGTAGAAATTAGAAATAACTTTATCTATAGTCTGAGTCTTAATTCTTGTATAATTAATAATTGTAATCTGAGAAACCTCATAAGGAATCTCACACATTTTATTAATAAAGATAAAGGCAAAACCTCACCTTAACACCAAAAAAAAAACAAACATATAACTGTGTATAAACACAATGTGTAAATAGTTATTTTATAAGCATTATTATTACTATATAAAATTACTAATTTTTATATGAGCTAATCTAAATATTAATTTTCTTTTTACTATAACTTTTTTCTATATTGTTATAGAATAGGTTTTAATTTTGGTAAAAATTAGTTGCAAATTAGAACTTAATAAGGAAATTTTGTAATAACTGTATTTAGTAATAGTGATATGTGAAATTGATGTGCAATAACACTCAATGACGCTTAGCAATGCTTAACGACGCTTAGCGACGCTTAATGACGCTTAGCGATGCTTAACGACACTTAGTGACGCTTAATGACGCTTAGCGACGCTTAACGACGCTTAGCGACGCTTAGCTCAATAGATATATAAACCCACCTTATTTCCCTTAGTTTTAGACAGATCCAGACATTGTATTTTATCTTTACCTTTATATTATTTATCCTCCTCTCTTATTATTAATAAACTCTTGGGATTTCTAAGGAACAGACACCTTGGAATAGCCCTCTTGTTAAATTAATAAACTGTCTATTATCTCTTGTTGTTTATACTGAACTGCCTCGGAGAAGTGTGTAGTTTCTTACAGACATAAAAGAAACTATACTTCCCTCTTGCACACCGCTTCACGCCCGAAGTAAGGGATCTCAGGAGCCGTGTGATTGTTACTCTATCGGAATTAAAGAAGGCTTCCGGTACTGTAACAATATGATAATTATAGTTGAAATTTTGCAGGTTAATAGATTAAAGTCACACCAAGATGCTTGTATAGTAGTATAAAAAATACTTAATTTTGATTGGTTAATTTATAAATATATTAAAAAATTTTAATTTTTTAATGTTTTTAAAAAAATTACCCAAATTTGAGATTTTTTAAACAATATGTAATCAAAAAATTAATTTAATTTTTTTTATAAATATGTTCTATAAATGTTCAAATATTAAATATATTTATTTATTTTCAAGTTAATATGTAAAATTTTAGATAAAATCATTTTAATTTAAATGCATCAGATTGGTGTAATCATGTTTAATGGAATAACTAATATGTTAGTTATGTTGATCAATTTACTATGATCAAATTTTTATCAAGGGACATGTCCAACTGAGTGCAATTACTTATAGATCTTAGTTGACTCACCCAATTTTATACGTAAAATTATGCAAAATAATTATTTAAATTTAATTTATTTAAAAGCCTATATATAAAAGTCTTTTTAAATTTTAAATATATATTCTTTGGCATTTAATACTCTTTTGTTTAAAGTTTTAGTTCTTAATTTGAAGCAGAGGGATGGGAATCTTCCACTAAAATTGATCAATTCTTTACTATATTCTTTAAGTCAAATGAGTGACTCACTCTATATAATAATATGATTGGTTAAAATAATATCAAAATTGGCTTAGTAGAACCCAGGATACTTGGAATCAAAGAAGAGAACATAAGAATCTGCAAATTCACTTTATACAAAGTATAATACTTTGTGTAATACTGAATTTGCAGATCCTTATATCTTTTTTTTGATCCCAAGTATCTTGGGTTCTACCAAGCAATTTTGATGATTTAACTAACTATTAGAATCAGGAGAACCTCCTTTTTAACTTTTTCAATTAGGGCACAAGAAGCCTTTACTTAATAGTATCTTTTATATTTTTAAAAAGATTATTTTAACCAATCATATTATTATATAGGGTGAGTTACTCATTTGACTTAAAGAACATAGTAAAGAATTGATCAACTTTAGTGGAAGATTCCCATTCCTTTGCTTCAGATTAAGAACTAAAACTTTAAACAAAAGAGTAATAAATGCCAAAGAATATATATTTAAAATTTAAGAGACTTTTATATATCAACTTTTAAATAAATTCAATTTAAATGATTTTTTTGTAATTTTACATATAAAATTGGGTGAGACAACTCATTTGATTTATAAGTAACTACATTCTAAGCCATTACATATGGACATGTCTCTTGACTGTTATATTTAATTAAAAGAAAAAGTGCAAAATTCTAAAATATCCAGATAAAAATTATACTTATTTTTCGAGTTTCTTTTAAATGAAAATATTTATTAGAAAATCTCAAAGCTATGTTTGATTTTTTGCGAAAGCTCTAAGTAAATTTCAACTTATAGCTTTGAGATAGCTTTTTTTTTATCTAAATTAATTCTAAAATTATAAAATGATGCCCATATGCAAATGTTCCCTTTAAACTATCTGATTGGACAATCTTGCATTATGTGCATAAACTCATAAAATTTAAATCGGCTATGGTTCAGTGCAAAAAGGTCCGTACCTCAAAAATGTACTTGATTTTTGTATTTAATTAGCTTCATAAATTTTTGATTCAATATTTCTAATTTTTTTATATAAAATAAAGTAGGTTATAATTTATCTTTATATATAGTTTTTATTATGATAATATAATTTTATTTTAACAATTCATTATATACAATTTTTTGAATTAAATAAAAAAAAAATTATTTTTTTAAAAAAATCTATTTTAAACATTTTCGCAAAAAGTATGAGGTTTTATAAGTTTGTGTTATGCAAGTGCATTAGTGTGCATATAATGAACATATGGTTAAAATTTGGGCAAATTTGGATTACTAGTTGTTAAGAAATTAGTCAATAAAGTCAAGCAATTCTATTTTTTTACTATATAAAACGTATAAAAATTACTATTAAATTTATATAGTAAATTTTACAATTAATAAAAATTTTTTAAGAAAACCTATTATAAATAAAATTTTTTATTTTAACAAGAAAGTTGCCAAAATAATTATATTTTAATTAATCCGCATACTAACTACTTTCAATAATGTAAAAATATTTAAAAATTATTTTGTAAAAAAAAAAGCTTACTAATAACCTTTTTGCACTGGACCATAACTTGATAAGAATTATGATCATTGGTAACTGTAATTATATTTGATTTATGTCGCCATAATTTGTAATCAATGAAGTAATAATCAAAAAAAAATGTGTGAAAATTGAAATGCGAAAATCAAGAATATAGAAACAACCAGTTATTTTTATTCAGACTTGATTGACATTTATGATTGTTAAAATTTGATTTTTGTCTGTTATGCGTATTTTATGGATGTTAGATTAACTAATATATAGATAATCTTAATAACATGCATTAGTGGGTCGCATGCTGAGTATCACCAAAATAGTAAGGTAAACTGAATTTTTACAGTACCTCACAGTAGGAAATATAATAATTTTCAATGCAAACTAACACAACCTTACAGTAATATAATACAGACTCAACATTAAATATGTATTGTGTGTCAAATAGATTTATAACAGAATTTTTATAGTAATTCACAATAATTCTAATACAAGCTAACTCTTATTAACAGAATAGTTTTACAGTAGCTCACCAATGCAAACTAAAAACTTCAACTAATTCAAATTTGGCACCACAAAAATCAAATGCAACTAACTCAACTACATTGTGGCTGCCAGAATAGCAGGCAAGTGTTTAAAATTTTTTATATAACTCATTAGAAATCATAAAAATTCTATGCAAAAACAATACTTACACAACTTTAAATTATATATAGTGGTTACCAGAATAGCAAATAATTTCAAAAAAGATTGGTTTACCATAACTCTTGATTAAAATCATGGTAATTGCAATGCAAACCAACTTTAAACATTGTATACTGCATTATCGTTCTTTCGATTTAGTTTAATTTAATCACTATATAATAGTTTTTTATGAGCTTTGTGAGTTCTACATTACAATACAAGAAATTACCTAAATTCTTTATATTTTCAGAATCCATTTCATTATTTTTTGGTATTTTATTATATTTAATATAGTAAATGGGATCTGAAAAATGTAATATTATATGTATCATAATCATGGGACTCACTGAGCTAGAAAACTGATCAAATGAAAAGAATGATAATAAGTTCTGTAGCGAATCATTTTTCAATATAACTAACGGTAATTTAATTGCAAATCGGCTCAACCATAGTAACATACTGAGATAATGGGTAAGTTTTGTAACAGAACTGTTTACTGTAACTCATGATAATTCCGATGAAGCTAACTCAACCTTAAACACAGACTGGAATAGCGAGCAAGTTTCGTAAGAGAATTTTTACATTATGGTAGAAATCATGGTAATTCAAATGCACATCAACTCAGCTGTATTGATTAATTGAAAAATCAGTGGCGCCATAGGCGCCCCGATTTTTTCTTTATTGTAAAATTTAAAATACTCTATATGCAAATGCTCAAAACTTATATATTGATGAAAAGTTTCAAACATGGCTTTATGCTTCAGTGTTTTATAAACAATTTGTGTAGATTTCAAGGTAATTTGATGCCTTACAAGAAGTAGAATTGGTTTAAAATTTTATGTCGATATTAATAATATCGTATAGATATATTTTATTTGATTTATTATTATAAAAATTGGTCATTGTTCATGCAACCTGAAAAATCCGTGATATAATACATGTCATAAGTTCGCTAGCATAGTTTTGATTACTTAGTTGATGTAGCACCCTAATACAGTATGTGCATGCCATGCGTGCATATATAGCTTATAATTTTAATATTATAACTAAACCTATTGCAACCAAGAAATTTCCGTTCCTGGTTTTGGCGCAACCGCGTTGCGCAGCTACCTTATTTGTTTCCTTTATTTAATATAATAAGATATCATGGCAAACATGCCTACAAAGTGGTGCAAATATTGCCTATAAATATGAGAAAATATTTACTAATAAAAATATGTGGCACTTATGCCATAAATGTTCGATCTATCATTTATGCTATTTATCACACTTATGCCACGTCTCTCAAATATGGCACATCCGGCACATCGGTCACAAATGGCAGATCTAACAGATTCGCCGCGCAATCCCGAAATCTATAATAACGGGCAAGATCAGCAGGGGTAACAACGTCAAGTCTTACTAAATATACATAATGACTAAAAACAGATGACTACGAGGATAGAATAATAATAAAAAAAGAAAATCAGTGTGACTATGCCACGTCACAACGTACATAAATTCAATACGATTTATGGCTAACGGATGCGCTCTTGTTTTTATTAAAGCTAAAATTCCTTATTAAATCCCATAAATAATGCTTAATTTCTTAATAGATATATAATAAATCCATATAATAAGTTTATATTTATCGTTTTAAGCATAATTTGTTAAATATCATCCGGAACTTCTATATTAGCAGTTTTAGAAACATATATTTTCGATAACCTCACGCTAATTTCTGATATATTATATGGCTTGCTTGTATATATATTGTTGATTTTTTCAGTAACCATAGGTAAATTTTTACTGATCTCATCACTTTCTAAAAATTGCTTTTTAATTCTACTTTCACTCTTATTTTCGATAATATCCAACCATTCATTGAGTTTAGCAATTATTTCACTAATATTAGGCCGTTTTTCTGGATCTGAATACATGCATTGATTTGCCAACTCAACATAGCAATCAGGAGTACCATGAGCAAGTTTTGGTCGTAATCCATTACAAACCATAATTGCTAGATCAATATCAAAGTTATAATTATCAAAAGGCCTTTTTCCAGTTGTCATCTCGACCATAATAATTCAAATGAATAAATATCTGATGCTTTTGTGTATGGTTTTTTTTGAAAGAGTTCTGGTGCGATATAAGGTAAAACTCCATGAATACGTTCCTCTTGTTCTTTTTCGTCGAGTGGTTTTGATAAACCTAGATCAGTAATGTATGCTTCATAATTTTCCTTTAGCAAGATATTTCCAAGATGTAAATCTCGATGTAAATATCCTTTAGAATGAATATGACCAAGGTTAGACGCAATATCATGGAGTATCTTTAACTTAATTTTCCATTCAAATTTAAAGATATTAATAAGGTTTTTACTTAATGATCCATATTTTGCATAACTAAGTACTAAAATATAGTCATTTGTTTTTTCATCTCTAGATATTCCCAAATATTGTGATAAACTATGACAAGCTTTTAACTAAAAAAAAAAATTAATTTAATTTAAAATATACGAAATGAAAAATAAATATTTAATTGTTTAAAAAGTACCTCTTTTAAAAATGGTTCTTTATTTTTATTGGAATCCTTTACAATCTTAATTGCTACATTTTCATGTGATCCATATCGGTTCAGATATTTTGTTTTAAAAACTGTAGAGAACGCTCCTTTGCCTATCTCTTCAATATTTTCAAATTTATCATATGGTATCCAATGAAAAAATTCTTCTTTTTCATCAGTTGAATATTGTTCGGTAATTGCTGATTTTAAATACCATTCAAAAGCAATATCAATATTCTTTTCAACAGCAATTCCTTCTCGGTAAAATTCACCAACAAAATACATTCCATTAGAATATCCCATTTCTGCTGATTTTTTATAATATTCAAACGCTTTCTTTTCGTCTTCTTCAACACCAATTCCATTATAGTAACAGAATCCAACATTATGCATTGCGACTTCGTTTCCCATCTCTGCAGCTTTTTGATAATATATGAATGCCTTATGCACATCCTTATCAACTCCAATTCCTAAACGATAACAACGTCCAACACTAGATGTTCCACTAGCGTCCCCCAATTCTGCAGATTTTTGATAATAAATGAATGCTTTGTGTTTATCTTGTTCAACTCCAATTCCATATCGATAACATCTGCCGAGTTCAAATATTCCTTTAGTGTTCCCCATCTCTGCAGATTTTTGAAAATAAGTGAACGCCTTTAGTTCATCTTTTTCAACTCCAATCCCTTCTTTATAACATACACCCACAAAAAATATTCCGTAAGAATCATCCATCTCTGCTAATTTTTGATAATAATCGAATGCTTTACGTTTATCTTTTGTAACCCACTTTCCATAACGATAACAACTTGCAAGAATGATTTGAACTATAGAGTTGATCCGATTATCTAAGCAAAAATTGATAATATTAACTGGATTTTGCTTCTTTTTTATTAGAAATTGCTCTAATTTATCAAGAATACATTGATAATTATAACTTTTCAATATTTCTTCAACATATAGATTACACATTTCATTAATAATTTCGATTAGAAAATCTTGTGAAAAATTTTGTAAACTACCATCTTCTAAATTCAATTGGACTTCATTGATTTTTTCTGGTTGCTTTACAAGTAGGTTATTGGAATTAGACATTTTGGCGCAAGAAAACTTGCATATCGATATAAATGCATCAAATTTATTGGTGTTATGTATAAGTATTACATTACACAACATACATTTATTTTTAGATCCAACTTTTTATAATACATAATAGGATTTACGTGTGATTTCACATGATTGGCTGAATTACTAAATGATTGATCATCACATGGGTGTCTTTAAAATTTCCAAAATTTAATGTTTTTTTGCAAATAAATCTAATTTCTTGTTGACAAATAAAATTTAATATTTAATATTTCCAAGAATTTCTCCTATTTCCACTTTTCTGTGACTATATATAATAAAACACGAGTGCTGGTCAATTTTACAGATGAATAATTCTAGAATTCTCAACTATTTTTTAAAGTTAAAAACAATTTAATAATAAAAACGACAAAAATATCTTTTTATAATCATAATTGGATAATATAAAACTGGGTTTCACTAGCTATACTTCTTTGAATCTTTTAACTGAATAATATTAGAAGTCTCTTTTTTTATTTTTGCTATGAAGAACCTTTTTTAAAACTGAACTACAAGCATTCGATTACAATAAAATACAATAAGTGTATATACAGTACTAAATTTTCACATAGCATAATATCTTTTTGAAAATTGGATAATTTAAATTTTTTTACTAGGTAAAAATACTTAATTTTTACCTACCTTAAACGGAAGTGCAATATCATTTAATATTTTGCTCGTTTTAATATTTAAAGCTATCTTCGAACTACACAGAATAATAGAATTCGAAAATATCAATCAATTTTGAAAAAAATGCGCACTAGTAAAAATTAATAATATTAGAACCGGGTATAAAAATTAACCGATGCATTTTAGGATTATAGGCTTTTATTATGTTATTAAATTTATTAAATTCTAAATTCTCGATTTCCAGATTTTTAGTGGCATGTAATTTTGGAGTTGGAATTAGACTTATTTCAAAATAAGTGAGGGTTAAAAGATCCTATTTCTGTTTAATCCGAATCCGAAAATTAAATATTCGTAGCCGGTGATTAAATTAACTTATTTTGTTAAACATTCTCATAGACATTTTGCAAGTGCATTTTTTAAATAAATGGATTTGTATGTCACTTTTTTTTAAATAAATACGTTGGAGTTTCAAAGTCAACAAATAAGTGACGCATTTCGAAAATAAATAGGATTTTGTCAATTGAATTTTTACTATATTGTATTATAAATCAGAAAAATAAAATATGATACTCTGATTTTAACTTGAAACCACTGATATTTATTTTGGCCCGTATCATTTCACCGAGCTACTTTTTATATCTATAAATAGTAAATGCTTTCGATTACAATAAATTGCAACAATATAAATATAAAAAAGTTAGTGCAGGTAGCAATTGTGTCGCTATTTTATTCGGCATAATTTTAATTGTAACAAACTATTTATAACTTTCATCATAAATGCTGTTTACAAATACTTACTAATGTTTGTTTAATGATATTATAAAAATTTCTGTTAATGAAACGTTAATTTTGAATTAATAATTGTTAACAAAAACGAAGTTAGTAAGGTATACTGCATTGTGATGCTAAATTGTTTTCGAACTTTACACATACCTAAATAGACTGCCATGAATCGTTTATCGTTTTCTTAAAAAAAACAAATTTTAATTTTTTTGTTTATAAAGGGTACGAATTATTATTTATGCCCACCTCCATAATCAAAAATAATCAAATACAATAACGAAAGTAAGAAAAAAAATCAAAATATTTAAATTGTAAAAAGTAAGCAAAAGTAATATTTATGCACCTCCAGAATTCTTTTCTACTGTAGTAAAAATCAATCGAAAATAATCAAAAATATTTACAAAATAGAAGAGATGTTCGAAATATTTTTGTTTGCAAAATGAAGCGAATTATTTTTTATGCATTTCCGGTGTTCTTTTTCTAGTAAAAATAATCGAAAATATCAAAAATATTAGCGAAAATAAAAAATATATATACTGTATATAATTTTTATTTATACACTACTTACAAACTTCTTGTTCTAGTAAAAATAATCAGAATAATCGAAAATATTACTGAAAATAAGTGCTTCGAATCGATTAAGAAGTTTTTTATAAGTTATTGTTCAGTATTTTATTTCCAAGAGAATAAATTTGTTGATTACTTCAAAAATAATTGACAGCACTTAAAATGTTTCAAACTCGCTTTTTTTAATACTGATACAATGAACATTCGGTAACTATAATTAATTGTTTACAAATTCAAAGAAACAATGTTAGTATTAAACGCAAAAATTATTAACAAAATTTTAAATAATAATAACTGACACTTTTAGTCAGTATGATCAGTGATATAATTTGTTTCTCCAATGGGAACTTGGGAAAATTAGTAAATCCAACTGATAGGTGATTATGATACATGTTAAATCATTAAATGAGTGATTATATGAAAAATGACTTGTCAACTTAGTCAGTACGCATAAAAATAAATGAGTAATAATTACCGTATAAAATACTTTGATCGCTCTATTTAGTTAAATCGATTTGAATAACTGATAAGGGGCAAACCGAAAATAAATAGACTTTGAATAGTAATTGTTATAATTTAATTTTCACATTTATAGGTTGTTAAAACATAATTGCTAATTTTTAAAAAAATATATTAACACTTTTAATAAAGTTTAAATATAGTACTTGAACATTTAAACCTTGGTATATAAGTTATGAGTTTAATATAAAAATTTAACATTGCAGATTTATCGATCAATTTACTATACTTGGAAATTAGCCATCAAAAAGTAGCTATGTTTGGGATATTATTATTAATAAACAAAAGTTATTGGCAGATCTGCGGAATTTAATTTAGATCATGTGATTAATTCTTTGCAATAAATCATAAATTGTGGATTCGAATCTGATCATCGGAGCTGCGGAACACTAGCTGCTGTTACAATCGAATTTTTCATTTGTTTCCCCTTCTTTATTTAGTATCGTATTATTTCTATTTTATCATTTTATGTATTTCTTATTTGGGCCGGGATGATCATGGCGTATTCGAGGGATTGAAACCCCAAGCGAGGGATTGAAACCCCAAGCGAGGGATTAAAACCCCAATTGAGGGATTAAAGCCCCATACGAATTAAAAGTTTATAAAGGTTTAATTTCTGCTTAGGAAAGTAGTAGACAAGTAATTAACGATTGTAGATAGTCTTTAGTATAATTGTGATAATCCGATGTATTGATTTATAATAATAAAGAGGGAAGATTATACAACAGTTAACCCAGTGATTATCATGGATGAGCACGGATTATCACCCTCCATATAATCACAAAATAATTTTGGCAAAATTATGTAAACAAATATCAGATGTTATAGATCTTCCCCAGGATCGCCGTCACTTTTCACTGTCAAGGGACTATGGCCAAAAAACTTCAAGTTCAATTAAGTTAGGGTTAGGGTTCCTATAGGACTAGATGTTAGAATTTATTAGGGCATGATTTGACGAATTTTGAAAAATCGAATGTTTTGTTTCTACGTTACATCAAGGCGTGACTTGATATTGGTTTGCGCCAAACCAAAATAACGTGATAATGAATTTTGACGGGTAGTTGAGATTTTAGGAACTTAGTTGAGATTATAGGATCTGATATTAGATATTATATTAGCTTATATTTTTTGACCAATAAAATACTATGTGATTATGTCGAGGGTGACAATCGTGCATATCACTGGGTTAACTATTGTAAAAGTGTCCCCATATACATACCTGATACTGTATTTGTAATGACCTTAATCCTATCTTAAATTTAATGTACAAATGTCGCAAATAAGCACTAAATTACTTGTACGTTTCTCCAATGATTTTGCGCAACTGCTTGAAAGTAAATATGATTATAACGTTATAGTTAAAGTCGGGAAGAAAAGTTTTAAGTTACATTAACTAGTTTTATATCAACGTTCATCATACTTTCGTCAAGAATTAACAACCGCAACTAAAAAGAATAATATTATTGAAATTACTTTAACTGATATTACTGTTGAAGCTTTTAAAATTTTAATAAAGTAAGTTGTTTGCTTTTAATTATTATAGTAGGATTATCACAATAAATTAATTATTATAAAAGATATCGCATCAATACTTTAATTTAAACGTTAGAGTTATTGCTTAAGTTGGATGCTAGGTTTTAGGTTGAGAAATTTTTACATAGTACTGTATCCAAATACAAATAATTTTAGCCATTTTTGAAAAGTAGAATATTTAGTGAGGAAAGTCGTATTTATATTAAAAACTAATTAAAGGTCTTTTAACATAGATATATTTACACTGGTACAACCTTATTAGAAGGTGATAAAGAATCTACTATATTTGATCTTTTAGTTCCATCCAGCAAATTAGGTCTAGCAGAATTAATTGAATACATTCAGTCTTATCTTATTGATAACAAAGCATCTTGGCTTAAATTGAAATTTGCCAAAGTTTATTCTACCAGCTTTCAAGATAATAATTTTAAGGCTTTACAAATTTTTTGCACTGATATCCTCGCGAAACATCCTAACATCATATTAGCTTCTGACGAATTTACTTCTATTCAAAAAAATGCGTTGATAAATCTTTTAAAAAGAGATGATTTACAAATTGAAGAATCAGAAATTTGGGATAAGGTTATTCAATGCTGAAAAGAACAAACTCCGGATCTGCCTTCTGATCTTAAACAATGGACTGAAAAGAATTTTTTAGATTTAAAAACTACACTTGATCAATGTATTCCTTTAATTCGATATTTTCAAATGCCTGGAAAAGATATTGTGTCAAAGGTTAAACCTTATCGACAAATTCTTGGATTAAACTTATGGGATGATATTTCGACAAAAATTATGGATCCTAATGCATCCATTTCTTCAACTGTTTTACCTGCTCGTAAAAAAATTCCTGTTCAACTTCCTGTCCGTGAAGTTCATTTTATTAATCCATCATCTATTATTAATGATAAACATTTTGCAGAGATTTCATCCTGGATTGACCATCGT
This sequence comes from Gigaspora rosea, assembly GCA_003550325.1. Lineage (NCBI taxonomy): Eukaryota > Fungi > Glomeromycota > Glomeromycetes > Diversisporales > Gigasporaceae > Gigaspora > Gigaspora rosea. The sequence goes on from QKWP01000957.1 coordinate 51,427, forward strand.
CCGTCAAAATATGATATTACAGAAATACCTTATAAGTTTAATTTACTTCTTAGAGGAAGCAGAGATGGATTTACTCATGAAAAATTTCATCGACTATGCGATAATATACCTGGCACCGTGGTTATTATAAAAGTTAATGGTACAAACGAAATACTTGGTGGATATAATCCATTAATCTGGATATCTAATGATCTTTCTGAATGGCTTTCGACAATTAAATGGCTTTCGACAACAGATAGTTTTATTTTTTTATTGAAACCCCAAAATTTACCGAATTCCATCCTTAGTAGAATTCATGCAAAATTCGCAATTGGATGGCATAGCATGCGTGGTCCAATTTTTGGTGGATCCTTTTTTATGCAAGATGACAGTAAGAAATGGTATTATGTTCATAAAGATGCAAATTACGAAAGGCGACTTAGATCTGATAATACTAATCTCTTAATTGATGAATTTGAAGTATTTCAAGTCTTGAAAAACTGATTTGAATTTTAAACATATGATCAAAAGATATTGAGAACCTTTTCTAATATATATTTAGGGATGATTTTGATGGTGTTATTAGAAATTTAGGATTCTCTAGCATATTCCAAGATACAATTTTTTAATGATCGACAAGTATTATAATGTAATTTTTGCTATTCTAAATAAATTAATTGCACTATTAAGTGCATTATTGAGATTTGCTCACGTATGATTTTTACTGTGATGTTAATAATCATAGTGATGCATGATAAATCAAAATAAAGACTTTAGTTAATGATCGAGCAACTTTTATGACTCATTAAGCGTCATCGAAATTTTGCAAATATAAAAAATAATAAGCAACATAAGGCCAACTGCGTCTATTTTTTATTTATGTATTTTACCAATTCCATATATAATTATACAATGCGTCAAAGGTAAAAATATGATGTATTAACAGAAAAAATTACTGCATTTTAGGTTCTCCGATATTTATTTACGAGAAACTTTGAAAAAAATATAACACTATTTAATCTAGTAATTATAAAGTTTTGATAATCTAGAGCCAAAAAATATATATATATACAGTATTTGAAGTAAATGTTTTTTGACCGAATTGATAAGATCATTGGACGTCTGTACTATTTAACTCTGTTAACTATGTGTCTCATATCTTATTTATCTTGCGTTAATCGATGAAAATTGTTTCACTAATAAAGCTAAATATTTTCCGATGCATTTTCGAAACATTTCATTTCATTAAATAAGACACTCGAAGACACTTTGAGGAATGCATTTGGATATTGTATATTTAAAAAGTACGTTTAGTTTATTATACTTTAGCTATTTAATAGATTTTATTCTGATTAATTTTAGCCAGATCTATTCAAATTGAGTGAAATATTTATTGTTAAGAAATCATTGTGATTAAATAAATAATAGAATATGTTCTCAGCGAGTTCATTATTGTTAAAATCATAAACAATGATTATTAATAATAAAACTTGCATAAATATTACAGGTTTTATTCTTGTATGTGTGAGTCTAATTTGCTTCTGAATAGCACAAATCATGGCTTTATTTATATCTAGTATTATTTTTATTTATCTATCCTAGAACATAGTAATATTTTCTTTTGAAAGTTTCTCAAATTAATATTTATTTAAAAACAAGATCATTTGGTAGTTAATTTTAGTTTTACAGTTTAATATTACACGAAACCTGAAACTGTCAATTTTCTTTTATTAGTTTCAGCTTCATATTTTTTAGATATCAGTGCGATAAAGCCTTCAAGTAACGTCTGATAAGTGTATCAATAAAAAAAAGTTTGTAATGACACATGTAGGTAGGATAATACAAACAAAAAATTTACCTCACACTGACTAATTTATTTACATTATGAAAAAATAAGCATCAAAATATTATGCTTATCATTATTGTTTGTTATAAGTCACTATTTATCAATTGGTTGATAAAAAATTGTTTGATGAAAAGTCATTAACTGCATAACTGTATCTGAAATATCTCAGAATTAATTCCATAGATAAATGAAAATTATTATATTGTATAATTCTATGTATGCTACTTTTATTTTCTAAACTACAATTTGTTACTTTAGAATTTAAATTATCGAATAGGTTAATTAATAAAATGTTTTTTATACTACATATTTAATAAAATTTAAACATATCTAATGAGAGGTACTAGGTAAAGATCAATGCTGCTACCTTTATTTTTAATAATTTTTATTCTCAATAAGTTATTTGGAATATAAAAAGTATTTCTGTAAATTTGACTATATTTTATCGACTCATAAAATAATAAATGATACTTACTGTATGATACATTTATATTTTGTTTGTATTAATATTTGAAGCTATTTTCGAATTATACAGAATTGGAATTCGAAAATTTCAATCAATTTTGAAAAAAATGCGCACTATTAGAATTTTAATAATATTAGAATCGGATATAAAATTAACCGATGCATTTTAGGATCATATGCTTTTATTATGTTAACCCGATTTCCAGATTTTTAGTGGTGTGTAATTTTGGAAATCTGCCTATCACAGTAATTTGAAAAGAGTGACATATTGAATTACTTTTATGCAATTAAAGCACTATTTCAACTATCAAAAATACACGTAATACACGATAATAAAAATAATCGTATAAACAGCTTTATTAGGGTTTTAAGGATCTATTTTCTTAAAATGCATTTTTAACCACTATTTTTTTTAAGAAATTAACATATTAGCGACTTCTACATGTTGTATTTACTCAATAGCAATATTGACAATAGATCCAATGGAGAAATTCATTTCCTTTGTCTCAATAGATAAAAGGGTCAATTCAGACAAGATAGTTATTTCTAAATTTCGCTAAACATTTGCTTTTATTTGGAGTTTTAAAATTTGACTTACCGGCATTTCAAATTAAGTGAGGTTTAAAAGATCCTATTTCTGTTTAAATTCCGAATCAGAAAACTAAATAGTCGTAACCGGTGGTAAAATTAGTTTATTTTGATAAACATTCCATAAAGAATTTTGTATGTGTATTTTTTTTAAAAAAAAATAGGGTTTGTACGTCACTTCTTTTTATATAAATATGTTATTTATTTTTGCCCGTGTCATTCCGATTCTCCAAATCTTGTTGCTTTTTTCATAAATAGTTTCCCAAAATTGGTAGGAAAATAAAATTTTAAGTCCACATTTATCGTAGGCAAAGATTATTAAAGCGTTTAAAGTTGGATTTTTCTATTTCCCTACTTGACAAATCTTTGAATTAATATGCCTTAATAAAATTAATATAAACTTATAGTTTATATAAAAAAATATATCTTTATCATTACTAAGTAACTTCAAGGTGGATAACAATAAAAATTTAAGCAATACAAGTATAAATTAAGTTATGTTTTTCTTGAATAGTTACATTCTTAAATGCCACAAATTATGATAAATCTCCGATTTAGAAATTGGCTAATCTAATAGTTTAAGCTTTCCAATAGTTTATACAAACCTTTTTTTTTATTAACAATAATAAAACATGTATCACTAAATAAAGGAACCATCAGTAATAATTCTGGTCAAATTTGTCGATCATTTTGCCAAATTTTAAATTATTTAACTCCAGATCTGGTCCATCGACCATTTTGACCGTAATAACTGATGGTTCTATATTTGCTAGACTGTACAAAGCCGCCAATATGTAAAGAAAGCAATGCTTTTTCACCAGCTATGAAAATTTTAAAAATATTTAACTGAAATATCTCAGAAATAACTTGACAAAATATAGACTTCCCTCTGTAATAAGAATTTTAAAAACTACAGGCAATCAAACAGAGTATTCACCCAATTTAAAAATTTTAAAAACTGTCAACTATGAGAATTTTAAGACCATCTGACTAAAATGTTAGTCTACATTTAACGAAAGTAAACCTAAATTCAGTTTTGACTTTTATGAAAAATAGCTCATTCGCACGGATATATATTTTCATATATACCCGTGCGAATAAGCTTTCAAAAAAAGCACGGATTATTACATAAACCCGCACGATAAACAGCTTTATTGCTTTAGTTAAAGTTTTGCGTTGGTATAGTGTAAAATTTATTGTGCTATTTGTAACTTAAACTTATACAGTAAAAAACTGTTCTGGATGTAAAAAAATTATTTATGTAAAATTATTACATTTTATTGATATATCCAGATCCACTGTAGAGAGATTTATCACAAAGAATCTTTGACTATTTATAGGAAAGAAGTTCGGGAGCTCCGATAACAAATGTGCATAAATTCAATACGATTAATGGCTAATGGAAACGCTCTTGTTTTTATTGCCAAATTTTTATTAAAATCCCATATAATAGTGCTTTATTTCTTAATAAATACATAATAATTCCATATAATAAGTTTATATTTATCGTTTAAGCATAATTAATTCGCTAAATATCGTCCGGAATTTCTATAACACCAGCAGTTTTAGAAATATACATTTTCGATAACCTCACGCTAATTTCTGTTACATTATATGGTTTGCTTGTATATATATTGTTGATTTTTTCAGTAACTATAGGTAAATTTTTACAGATCTCATCACTTTCTAAGAATTGCTTTTTATTTCTACTTTCGCTCTCATTTTCGATAATATTCACCATTCATTTAATTTAGTAATTATTTCACTAATATTAGGCCGTTTTTCTGGATCTGAATTCATGCATTGATTTGCCAATTCAACATAGCAATCAGGAGTACCAGGAGCAAATTTTGGTCGTAATCCATTACAAACCATAACTGCTAGATTAATATCAAATTTAAAATTATTAAAAGACCTTTTTCCAGTTGTCATCTCAGCCATAATAATTCCAAATGAATAAATATCTGATGCTTTAGTGTATGGGTTTTTTGAAAGAGTTCTGGTGCGATATAAGGTAAAACTCCATGAATACGTTCCTCTTGTTCTTTTTCGTCAAGTGGTTTTGATAAACCTAGATCAGTAATGTATGCTTCATAATTGTCCTTTAGCAAGATATTTCCAAGATGTAAATCTCGATGTAAATATCCTTTAGAATGAATATTACCAAGGTTAGACGCAATATCATGAAGTATTTTTAATTTAATTTTCCATTCAAATCTAAAAACATCAGTAAGATTTTTACTTAATGATCCATATTTTGCATAACTAAGTACTAAAATATAATCATTTGTTTTTTCATCTCTAGATATTCCCAAATATTGTTCTAAACTATGACAAGCTCTTAACTAAAAAAAAAATAATAATAATAATGAATTGGAAATATTCGATATTAAAAATTAATATTTAATTAGTTTAAACAAATACCTCTTTTAAAAATGGCTCTTTATTGTTATTTGAACCCTTTACAATCTTAATTGCTACATTTTCATGTGATCCATATCGGTTCAGATATTTTGTTTTAAAAACAGTAGAGAACGCTCCTTTGCCTATCTCTTCAATATTTTCAAAGTTATCATATGGTATCCAATGAAAAAATTCTGTTTTGCCTTGTGTATTTTGTTCTGTAATAGCTGATTTTAAATACCATTCAAAAGCAATATCAATATTCTTTTCAACGATAATTCCTTTCCAGTAAAATTCACCAACACAATGCATGCCATCAGCATGCCCCATTACTGCTGATTTTTTATAATATTCAAATGCTTTCTTTTCATCCTTTTCAACTCCAGTTCCATCTTTGTAACAAAGTCCAACATTACACATTGCTAAAGGGTTCCCCATCTCTGCAGCTTTTTGAAAAAATATGAATGCCTTATGTTGATCCTTTTCAACTCCAATTCCAAAGTCATAACAATATCCAACACTATTTGCTCCTTCAGCATCTCCCATCTCTGCAGATTTTTGATAATAATGAATGTTTTGTGTTCATCTTTTACAACTCCAATCCCATTATCATAACAATAGCCGAGTGCAAATATTCCTCTAATGTTCCCCATCTCTGCAGATTTTTGGGAATAAATGAATGCTTTACGTTCATCCTTTGCAACCCATTTTCCATAACGATAACAACTTGCAAGAATGATTTGAACTATAGAGTTGATTTGATTATCTACGCAAAAGTTGATAAAATTAACTGGATTTTGCTTGTTTTTTATTAGAAATTGTTCTAATTTATCAAGAATAGATTGATAATTAGTGGTTTTCGATAGTTCTTCAATATATAGATTACACATTTCATTAACAATTTCGATTAGAAAATCTTGTGAAAAATTCTGTAAATTACTATCTTCTAAATACAATTGGGCATCATTGTTTTTTTCTGGTTGCTTTACAAATTGGTTATTGTAATTTGACATTTTTGGCGCAAGAAAATTATATTGCGTATCGCCTTAAATTTATAGCGTTATGTACAGTATACATTGCACAACATAGATTTATTTTTAGATGAAATTTTTTTTATTCGTTTGATTTCATGTGATTGGCTGAATTACTGCAACGTTGTATTAGCAAATGATCGACCATCACATGGGTGTCTGCAAATAAATCTAAATTATGAAACCCCTTTTTTTGAAACGTAACTGTAAGCATTCGGGTACAAACAATATACGCATATATAGTACTATATCTATTTGTATATTGGATCATATCGTTAGTGTTTACTAGGCAAAAATAATATTATTTTTTAGTTTTATTCACTTAATTTTTACAGACTTTAAGGCAAAATTACAATATTATTAAATGTTTTGTTCGTTTTTAAAATTTTAATAATATTAGAACTGGATATAAAATTAACTGATAGATTAGCAAACATAGCTTTTATTATGATATTGAATTCTAAATTCCGATTTCTAGATTTCAAGTGTAATTTTGAAATATACTGATCGTATAGAAAGTTTTATTAGAGTTATAGGCTCTGTTTTCTTAAATTGTATCTTTGACACCATTATTTTTTTTTTAAAAAATTAACATACCACTAGCGACTTCTCACATATTGTAATTACTTAACAGTTAATAGCAATATTGGCAATAGATCCAATGGAGAAATTCATTTCATTTATAAAAATTGTCAGCCCAGCCCAGCCCAAAGCATATTCGACGCTAGTTAGTTAGTTATGTCTAAATTTCGTTAAAAATATGCTTTTATTTGGGGTTTCAGAATTTGACTTATTTCAAAATAAGTGAGGTTTAAAAGATCCTATTTTTTTTAAAATTCCGAATTAGAAATTAAATAGTCGTAGCTGGTGATAATTTTGATAAAAATTCTCATAAACAAATTTTAAGTGTATTTTAAGGAAAATAGAATTTGTACGTCACTACTTTTTAAATAAATACATTATTAATTTTGGCCATCTTGTTACTTTTTGATAAATAGTTTCCAAAAATTGGTAGAAAACACTTAATCTTTAGTCCACATTTATTTTAAGCAAATATTATTACAACGTTTAAAGTTGTATTTTTCTATTTCCCTACTTGATAAATCTTTAATGCGATAATTAATATGATAATAAAATCAGTATAACTTATAGTTCATAAACAAATAAACAATAAAAAATATGCCTTTTTAATTACCAAGTAAATAGTGTAACGGTTGAATTGGGAGAGCGGTAAAACAGTATAGACAATAGTGCCAATTTAAAGCTCCAACCGATTACGAAGAGGTAATTTTTAAGGGTGGTAAAAGGGTAGGTCGCGAGGCTAGCTATACAATACGTGGAGAGCGAAAAGATGCTCTATCTCTAAATCACCACAATAAAGTATGAACGCAGATGCTGGTGATGCTAATATGGGGATATCAATAAATTGATATCAATATAAGTATTATAATAATACTACACTACGGGTAATTGATATAGGGCAATCGGGTGATCGATAGGGATATCGGGTGATCGATAGTTAATCAGGTGATCCCTATGCCGAGAAGATTTAGGAATTTTTAGATATTCCGGAAATTAGGTTATCGAGAAATAAGTGATTACGAAAGGGCTGTCTGTGGCTGGCGATGCTAAAGAAGGCGATAATCCGGTAAGTTACTATCAATAGAGGGGTTTCTACCAGAGGTCGGGTATTTCTTTATATTATCACGTGACAAGTTCCAGGGATTTATGAAATCAGGTGACACCGAAATTTGAGTCTTAAAAATACCGCTTCGAGATTACAAGTCAATTCAGTCCGTCGAATTGAGTTACGAATGGATTTTTAAAGTTACAAGTCGAATTTCCAAAAGATAAGTATATTACTTTTTATTGTGAAATTATTTAAGAGTGGGCGTGGAACTTCTACATCTTTATTAAATTTCAGAGGTCTTATATACATTTTACATTTCTATAGCGTCTACGCTATAATGTTAGCGTTTACACTAAAAATTTATCATTTACATGAATAATTTGGTATTATCGCTATAGATCCAGCGTTTGCGCTAAAGATTCAGCATTAACGCGAAAATTTTAGCGTCAGCGTGAAATTAAATGCACTGCGCTGCCCCGCCACATTTGATTTCCTTTTTTGTATAATTAATATGTTGTCACAAAGAATTACTAACTTTACTTATTTAAGGCTACTATCAATTTTAAACATATGGCAATATACAGATAGACTTTTAAACAACTTAATAATAAAAATAAAGATATGTAAAAAAAAATTGAAATATCCGGCCATTACAATAGCAAAAAAAATTTAAGCAATACAATAAATTAAAGTTTATGTTTTTTCTTCATTCTTAAATGTCACAAATTATAATAAATCTTGGATTTAGAAATTTGCTAAACCTTATAATTTAAGCTTTTCGATAGTTCGTACGAATTTTTTTTTTTTATAAATTAATATTCAATAATAAATAATAAAACAGATATCACTAGAGATGTGCAAAATGCACTTTTTGAGCTATGCAATACGCATTATGAAAAGTTTGCATGATATGATGTGCATTATGCACAAGTTTCATTATAGTAAACTTTCAATAATAGATAGTGGGATAATTTAAAGTGTATTTATCAACGAATTACTAATATAATGAATTTTATTTAAATTAAAAATTCTTTATTATAAAATAAATAACTTAGTTGCCATTATTATTGTACATTAAATATATGATTTACACAATATATATAATTGTGAAATAAATTACTCATTTTTCTCTTTATTTCTTCATCTTCCTTTTGCTACCAATTTCTTCATTATTTGAATAATCAAGCGATTCTTCATTGTTATATTCTATTAAATTTCTTCGTATGAATCATTTGAATTATCATCGTCTATTAGATCTAATAGCTCTGTATTGTTTTAATAAATAAATAAATTATATATGTATAATGTGATTCAAATAGATACCCTTTTTTTTGCGTAAAAATTCTAAGAATAAGAGTTGTGTAAATTTAATTACATTAAATTAAATAAAAAAAATAGTTACGTGCAGTAATAACAACAATGGCTTTCTGCCTTCGATTTGTTGCTTTATGTGAAATTAACAGTCTTCAAAATTTTGTAAAGGAGGCTTTAAATTTTATCTTCTGTGCAAATAAGTAGGTTTGATTTTTATTAGCGCCGTTATCATTTGGTAACTTGCGTGTTATCATCTCGATTATCATTTTAACACTTAAGTGCAACATTATGCATTTGCATGATTGCATGAATGCATTGCATGATGTGCTTGGTGCCCATTTCTTAGTATCACCGATAAATAAAAGAATCGTCATCAGTTATAATTCTGGTTAGAGTTGGGCAACGAAACGAAACCTATCTGAAACTAGTTTCAGTTTCGGTATAATCCGAAACTAGTTTCAGATTTTTAAAAAAATACGAAACCCCCCAAAACCCGAAACTCCGAAACTATAATCCGAAACTCCCCGAAACTATTTTTAAAATTTTGAAAATTTATAATATATAATTTATAATAGAATATTGCTAGAAATAATTAGTGGTGATTATCATACCCTAGATATTTTTAGGATTAGGTGAGGACCCCAAAATATACATAGATAGATCAGGTATTAGTTTGCTTATTTCTGAAGTTTTTTTTGCAGAACTTTCTATTTTTGGTAATTTTATAATTAACCTGCCTATCTATGTATATTTTGGGGTCGTGTTAGATGAAGTTATAGAAATTCTATTTTAGTTTTTATAAGGTTTTTAAATGTTTTGAACATTTTTACTTAGAGTCTCTAATCCTGTTATTTAGTACTGTATGTTTTAAAGATTTAAGCACCTAGTGATCGATCACTACCAGTTATAGTTAGTAATATTCTTTATAATTTAGAAAATAACTAATAATTATCATAAGTAATTATCGCCTATGATCTATAATGCAAAATCAAAATAAACATAAAGGTTAATAATAAAATTTAAAATAGAATTGTTTTTTTGTATAAAATAAAGTAGTTTCATAGACAAAATTTCAGAGTAGAAGCAATTTTAGCAATTTTTTGTTTTTGTTATACAAAATTGATCTACATATTACACCTGATCCTGAATTTTAATTGGCAAATTGACTCGATAATATAATTTCCTATAATTTATTAATTTATTATTAATAAATAACATATACAAACTCGCGATCAATATTATCGCAAGATTGCTGACACATACCAACTACAAGGCATTAACCCATTTGCATATTACACTAGCTTGATCTACCACCGCAACAAACCCTGAGTACTCACTTATCTAGGAGACAACATTGTAATCAGCAAAGTGCGAAGATATTTCCCCCAGACCAATACTGTATCTATTACTCACTGGAACTCGGATATAGACACAGCCGGCTCCTAGCTATATCCACTCCCATTAGGGGTCTTAGCTGGGTCAGATCAAACCCGGGTCGGGTCAGACCCGGGTCAGAAAAAATCCGGGTCGGGTCAGACCCGGGTCAAAAAAAACCAAGGTCGGGTCAGACCCGGGTTAATGATGGATGAAACCAATGACCGGTTAACTTTTAGGCTATCCGCATACCCGAATTATAAAATTGATAAACAGATAAATTATTGAGGTATCCGGTTAACTTAAGATATGATATAGGATAATATAGGGTAAAATACAATTATAATAAATATTTTAATTTGCATATTATTTACCCGGTTGTCTACATCATAAATTTAATGTATTTTAAATAAGAACACAATTTTAATATTTCGTTTACCATATTTATTTAATAGGTCGATATAAATCAGTTAGGCCGTTTGAAGTTAATTTATCGGTTAACATCATCCCCCCTCTCCCCCCCAACGGCCCCCCGGCCCTCCCGTTAAAATGAACATATGAAAAAAAAATAAAACAAATAAAATATATCATTATTTAGAAATCAAATTCAATATATAAATTCGATTTATTACTTCGTGCATGAGATATTACTAGTATATATTAAGTATTTATAAAGTGGCTGGCGTATGTACATAGCTCTATATGTGGGACGTCTAAAGCGGAGCAGAATCACGTGAACCTGACCAATCAAATTAGGAATTTGATGTTCTTCGGCGAAGCAAACAAGAATGAGGAACGAAAACCTTGAAAAATACAAAAAACGACAGTCTAAACCTACCTTGGTGTGTTAATTAAAAATGTAGGAAGGCAATTTTGCTTATATATTACTACCTAAACCTATCTAAGGCCATTTGAAGCTATTTTTTCAGTTAACGTATAAAAAAAGTAAAAATTAAAAAAAATAAAAATACCCTAAATTAAGATTAATTCAGGCCGAAATTCGAAATAATTCTCTGTTGTTATTTCGCGGTTATACGGCAAATAAAAATAAACAATAATTTAAAATAAAAAAATAATTTAAAATAAAGTAAAATACAATAAAATAAAAACGAAATAAAAAAAATAAAACATAATTTAAAAAAAACATAAAATTAATAAAAAATAAATAAATAAGAACAAATTTTAGCTCCTACTTGACTGCCTCTCATATATGTTTATTTAAGTTTGCAATGAAACGATTCAAGAAAAACTGCTGAAGATAGAGCTTCCGAAGTGTTTATTCGATTTTGAAGAGCTAGAGAACTAATGAGTAAGAAATGTTTGAATAAACATTTAACTTTTTCGGAAATAAAAATTACAAACCAATTATTCGAATTGATACTTTTTTACATTAATTTTTAAGCCATCCGAGTAGTGATTTATTTCATTCAATGAGGGACAAAATTTGCTCGACCAATAGGAACTTGGGAACCCAAAATTCCGATCTGTGATCGCATACATATTTTTTAGATCCGATCACTAGATCACGAGAATTTTGGCTGTAAAAATTGTACGTACGTACGAAGTTCTTTTTCTCTGATGATACATTATATAATTAATTAATTAAGGCCGTTTGAAGTTAATTTTTCGGTTAACATCACCCCCCAGCTGAAGTCTCCCCCCGAAAATGAACAGCCAATCAATGTTCGTTTCATATGTTCGTTTCATTTTACCCCCCCCCCCCCTCCCGAGAGTCCTGGAAAAGTGATGTTAACCGAAGAATCAACTTCAAACGGCCTTACACTAAACTTATACTGGCTTTCAGTTTTTTTGTAAGTATTATAATTACAATTATTATATTATATATATGAATACATACTGTAGAGTAAGACTTATTTTATTTTTCTATTACATACCAGTACGGAATACAATAAGAAAAGCGCAAGTTGAACGCTGCGTGATAAAAGGATTATTCTATACTATTATTGTTCCAAGTCATTTCTCAATTCTGAATTGAAACGTGTTCTTTCTCGATTTTCTCGATCGTCAATTCGCCAATTGAGAATCAACATAAATTCAGAATGACGCGGAACATTATAATAATAAGGGGTTTCAGAATTAAAATTCGTAAATCTTATTTATTTATTTTTTTTTTTTTTAATGCGAATTGGTGTATTTTATTTAGAATTTAAAAATACATATTATAATTATTATAACTAACAAACTACCTATCTACAACTTAAAAGAAATTTTAAAAGTTCAAGAATTGAACTAACTTTTCCTTCGGCTTGCTATTATGAGTACCTTGAAACTCTTTTGTAATCTGGCTTTAGCACTATTTTAACAGTTTCTTCCATTATAATATTGTTACCCCATCGAGCTTGGATATATTGATATGCAACCATAATGCTACCCTCCTTTTTCTATCATCTTGAATATTGCTAGCTGTAAAGATATCCCTCATTTCTTGTGGCCTTGGATCTGTTACGGAGTTCTTTAGAAACATATAGCCTATTTTCCAAATTAACTGCATTCTATCGCAAAATGCTGAGGTGCTTGCTTTTCTTCTGGACAATTAAGACAACTCCCATCTATGTATGCATAAAACGGTACCCTAACGGGAGTGCATTATTCTGCAACCTCCACACAATGTCTTTTTTCTTGTTCATTATTCCTTACATTTCATCCAGCCAAAGTGATCTAGGGGGTTTTCTTGTGTAAATCTTATTTTGATAAAACAAGAAGACGTATTTATTATCAAATAAGAGATGTACAAATCAAATCTTATTTATTTTTTAATTAAAATTCGAATACACTTATTTATATGACCTTCATTATTATAAATTATTTTATTGTTAATCGATACTGCTTCTAATATCGTTCTATTATTATTAAATAGTTTGTTGATCTGCATAATAAAAAAATTTTACTTATCTTGTCAAATGGGAGTCTCTAAGCACTCCCATTTCATTTTCGATTTCAAAATTTTGGTACACAAATAAAATTTTTTAAACTTTTATTTATTTCCGAAATACGCTTTGTCTGGCCACTAATGACACCTGACGAATACGTAAGTTTTAGAATAGAATGTACAAAGTACATACTTCATGCATAAATCATTTTTTTATGTTGATCAATATAGAGTTACTTTATTTGATTGATGCATTTTAATATAAATATCTTATCCGGATATAACCGTTATCCTTTTATTTGAATAGGATATAAAACCGGTTATTAGATTATGTTAAAGGTTACAACTTTCGGATAAAGAGTTATCCGGGGGACATCAAAGGGAAGGTGGAGGGGTGATGTTAATAACTTTAAACGGCCTTAGATAGGTTTTAGGTAGTAATATAATAAGCAATCGTTGGTCACCCATCATTAACCCGGGTTCAACCCGGGTTGGGCTGGGTTGGGTCAGACCCGGGTTGGGTTTGACATGAGGCGGGTCAGACCCGGGTCGGGTTTGGCATGAGGCGGGTCAGACCCGGGTCGGGTTTGACATGAGGCGGGTCAGACCCGGGTCGGGTTTTGATCCAAGTGGGTCTGACCCGGGTCAGTCCCAAACCCGTCCCAACCCGACCCATTAAGACCCCTAACTCCCATAGATCACCTGCACTTCATGCTCAGGATGTAACCTTAACTCAGATCAGATCTCATCAGCATGTACTATAGAAGTGTCAGCAGTACTTTCTGCTACCTTTTACGGTCAAATCCAGCCCAACCATCATCTGAATCTAATGCAAATTATCTGGACCTGATCTTCTCAACTGCCATCAAGCACCCAATCACCACCCCATACCACCTACAATACACATAACAGATTCTCTGGCCTCACACCTGTTTCTCTAAAATGAAGCCTCTCTACTAGAGGTCTGACTTGGTCAAAAAATAAGTATTCGAATATTCATTCGTTCAATATTTTATTATTCGAATATTTGTTCAAAAATTTTGAACAATATTCAAATATTCACTAAATATTCATTGAATATTAAATATTTCAATTTTAAAAAATTATATAATTATCACTTAAATTAGCCAATAAAATTGCAAATAAATTATTAAAAAATAAAATAAAATTATAAAATTATAAATATATATATAGGGAATTGCTATTCGCACCATAGATTTTTGCTATCCGCATCATGGTTATACAAGAATTGCTATTTTAGAATTTATGCACTTGTATTACACAAAGGCCCAGTGCATTGTTTTTGCAAAAATAATTTTTGGTTACACACCACTAATATTGTGTAGCATTACACAAGTCCAATTTTGGTAACTTAATCTGTGTCGGCCAGCATTAAGCTTAATGCTGGTGGGCACTATCATGATAATGCCCCGACGGGGTTAGACATAATTCCGGCCCACCCTAACCTTAAATCTAGCCATTTAGGGTTCCTAGATTTAGGGTTAGGGTAGGCCAGAATTATGTCTAACCCCGCCAGGGCCATTATCATAATAGTGCCTACCAGCATTAAGCTTAATGCTGGCCGAACCAGGGTTAGGTTACCAAAATTAGACTTGTGTTATGTTATACGATATTACAGCGTATAACCAAAAATTATTTTTGCAAAAACAATGCGCTGTGCCTTTGTGTAACATAAGTGCATATATTATTTTGAATTCTAAAAATAGAAATTCTTGTGTAACTATAGTGTGAATAGCAAAAATCTATGGTGCGAATAGCAATTCTCTATATATATGTATATATATTCAATGAATGTTCAAAATGTTCAATGAATATATTCAGTGAAATTTTAAATATTCAAATATTCATTCAGTGAAAAATTATGTATTTGAATATTGAATATTCAGTGAATATTATTCTTCGAGTCAGACCTTTACTCTCTATAGCTATCAGCTATCACAGATTTCAACTCAGTCAGATCTGCATTCACATTCTATACAAACGGCTCTGTCAAAAATATTGGATCCAACCAATGCTCAATGGGGATCGGCTGGGTTCATCTCGCCGATGACCAAGTCATACAGAAGTTCTCAGCTAGAATATCCAACTGGCTCTTATCATACAAAGTTGAATTAGTGGCAATCTTGTCAGCAATCTCTACTGTACTACGCAATTCCAAAGTACAGATTTTCACTGACTCACAGTAAGTAATAGCCAAATATAACAAACTTATCAAACTAAGTCACGTCACATCTAAGAAATACAAATTCAAGACATAGCCGATCTGGCACACACTTATCGGGCAATTAAGTCTTACAGAATCTGCCTTATAATAAATAAGGTCCAAGCCCACACTGACAACACCTTCAACAACTTAGCAGACTCTCTAGCAAGACAACATGACACAGCCTACCAACTTATCTTCAACTACACGAATATTTTCAATCTATATCATATCCTTTTTTGGAAGGACTCCTATTTTGAGCAGACAACCAGAAGATTCGTCAAAAACATCTGTAAAGCACATGTCATTGCCATGTGGTCATCCGAAAACAGAACAAGTGAATGAACAATTTTACATACTACATAGACTAGCACTTCACATAGTTGTACCTTAACAACAACCAAAGAGTACACAACAATGTCACTAACATTAAGCTCAGTACGGCTAAAGCTTTCAAAGTCAAACTGTTTTAAATGAACTACTCTCTCACAACCACTTCCATCAAATATACCCAAACCTCTTCCCATGTACTAGTTGCTTTAATTGCAACAACCTGGACTCTCCAAACTACTGGCTAACATGTTCTGACAGACGACTACTCAACCAGATAATCCTAACATCTATCCAACATACGGTTAATAACATCAATCTGGACATACCGGCCCCTTCAATTCCTAAGCTTATTAATACTATCTTTAGTACTATTTTTAAACATCCTGTCTTCAGCAAACAACCCTCAGAGTTCTCACCCTACTTCCTCAATACTACACTAAAAGGTTTAATTCTACTATATCTCATACAAGACCTACACCCATTCAATCTCTCCATGAAAGAAGCTTCCCAGGTTATAATACAATCCCTTCTTCAGATATCTGACTCAATTTATGATGAGCTATGGAAACCCTATGCTCTAGATTTGTCCAATGGAGACAGTCAAAAAGTATTTCATACCCTATACCCGACTCTAAACTCACACCCTTCAGACGGAACAAGCAAAGAACACGTCTCCTACTTACCTATAGCTGCCCATGTGGACAGCTAGATCAATTACACAGTAATCAGAACCATTGCCCTCCTGTAGGAATAGCTCTTAGAAAACTTGACCTATGGGCCATTAACTAGATCAAGTATAGTGTTCTCACTAACTTCATATTAACTATCTTAAACTAGATAAGTCTTGACCAATCTAGTAGGTTTAGGTCACAGATAAACTAGTCTGAGCTCTCATTCTTGCATGTAATTTGTTCATTAGTATAATCCTTATAGTAACTTATTAAATTACTAATAAAGATATGAGCAAGCTCTCACCTTAAAAAAAAAAAAATAAAGAAATATACAAACTCAAAATAAACTATATGTAAATATGTATATTTTCTTTTGGCATACTCAAATATTTGTGTACTAACATGTTAGCATGGTCTACAATACCATATTTTGTAAAAATTTTCCTTAAATAGTTTTTGGGTTTCGGATAAGATTTCAGGTTTCGGATGAGGTTTCAGAGTTTCAAATAAAGTTTCGGAAGCTATAATCTGAAATCCAAAACTTTCAGATTTGCCAAAATGGTTTCGGTGCCCAACTCTAATTCTGGTCAAATTTGTCGATTATTTGACCAAAGTTTAAATTATTTAACTCCAGATCTGGTCAATTTTTAACGAAATTATAACTGATAGATTCTATTTTTACTAGACTGTGCAAATCTGCTGATATGTAAAGAAAATAATGCAAAATTTAGAATATTTTTTGTATTATATGTAGGGATGGGCACGGTCAGTCACAGTCAACCATTGGTCGGTCATGATTGGTTAACTGCTTATGACTAGTTGACTGTGGTCAGCCATACAGTTAATGACCGGTTATAGTTGATAATTATTTACTCCAATTATTCAATCAAATATCTTAATAAGTAACAAGTAGAGATGGTACACTGCACAGACTGCTGAAAGAGAAACAAAACACGGTGATTTGCATTACATTATCAATAAAACTGTCGTTCATATTTCTAGAGATCATTTGACCATATTTAAAGTTGTTTTGTTCTAGCTTTGGCAATTTGTTTTGACCAGGCATATCGAATAATTGATTGAAATGCAGTATTATTACAAAAAACAATATAATAAAATGAGTCTGAACTGCTAAAAGGACCTACGCTGCCCAGCTACCTTATTTGTAATATTCTATTACCCAAAGAAACCCACCGCATACAATTATGTTAAAATTGCAGATCATTTGACCAGAATTAAAATTGGGTTGTTTTAATTCTGGCCAAATGATCTGCAAATTTGGCTGGAATTATTAACAAAGTATTTCTCAACTGGATTTAAATACTGCTTAAAAAATTTTCAGATCATGTGATATATATAAACTTATATATTCATTATTGTTATATTTATTATTATTGTTCACTTATATTAGAACAATTCTAACTACTATCCTGGATGATTTCACTAAAAATTATTCAGGTTACACAATTTTATATTGATCAATGAAAGATCGATATAATTTAAAATTTATACCGGTACATAATTACACGTATATATGTATTTAGTACCGTATAATCAAAACCCCTCCCAAAACTCAATATAATGAAACTGACCCTAACTCTAGGGTTCTTACAAACCCGGATCAAATCAAACTAGATCAGATTTGGGTTTGATTTGATTTGAAATTAAACCCAAACTATGATTAAAAAAATATTTGAGTTTGATTCGAAGCAAACTTTTTAGTTAAATTTGAGTTTGGTTTGAATTTGAGTTTGAAGTTTGCAAACTAGTTTGAGTTTGAATAATAAAATATATTTTTATATTTTAATTGATAATCCACCAGTCAACTAGAAAGTGATCATAGTGTATATTATATGAACATACTACAATCTAAAACTTTTTTACTTTTTTCTTACCAAGTTAATGATACTTGTTGACCAATTAAAAGTTGTAGAGCTCATCGAGACGCATCTAACAGTAGTTAGATCATCCAAATCGGCCCAATGGATAGCAAGATATCATTGAAAAACTATTGGCTAACTATATAAAACTCTATGTAACCATAGTTAACCAATTGTTTTTTGACAATATCTCGCTATCTATTTGCCAATTTGGATGATCTAACTACCATTAGATGTGTTTCAATAAGCTCTACAACTTTCAATTAGTGGGCATATATCATTAACTTAGTAAAAAAAGTTTTAGATGAAGCATGCCACATTTTGCCTATAGTGATTTTCATCACTGAGTTTTATATAGTCGGCCAATCGTTATTCGATGATATCTTGCTATACACTAGGCTGATTTGGATAATCTTACCACCATTAGATGCATCTCGATGAGCTCTACAACTTTTAATTAGTGAATATGTATTATTAACTTAGTAAAAAAAAAGTTTTAAATAGAAGTACGCCACATTTCAACTCTCTAGTTGACAGGCTGATTATCAGTTAAGTAACTTGTTTAAAATATAAAAATATATTTATGTCATTCAAATTCAAACTAGTTTGCAAACTTCAAATCAAACTCAAATCAAACTTAGTATATTATTTGGGTTTGGTTTGAATTTGATTATTTTTTATTTGAATTTGGATTTGATCTCAAACTTTATAAAATTTTTAGTTTGAGTTTAGTTTGATTTGGGGTTTGATCAACTCAAATCAAACCCAGATCAAACTTCGGAACCCTACCTAACCTAACGTTTAGGCCTCATTATTATTAGATTAAAGTAGGTTATTTTATTGAGTTACCTATGTTGCGCAAAATACATTTGAATAATCAATGTGCATTAAAATTTCAAAAATACATCCCTAATATATAGTAAAATCAAGAACCAATAATACAGAAACTACAGCAAAATCACAAAAACCAACGACATAGAAAGTCATAGCGAAATCATAAGCATAATTAATACTAAAAACTACGATGTTGAAACCAATGCTAATTCACAAGCACTAATGACAAAAAGAGCTCCACCACTAGCACCAATGATGAAAAGAGCTACAAAAAAATGACAAGCACCAAACTATGGCAAAATCTCAAGTACCAACGCACTTGAAGCCAAGTCAAAATCACAGGCATCAACAAGAAAAAAGCTATGGCGAATCCGCAAGTACTAATGATATAGTGAAATCACAAACCTCAATGATACTAGAGCCATAGTAAAATTACAAGCACCAACTACACTGAAAATTATGACGAAATTACAACCTCCAATAACATTAAAAGCCATAGCAAAATCAAAAGCATGAAAATTATAGCAAAATCAAAAGCGCTAGCAAAAGTAAAAACTATAGTAAAGTTACAATCACTGACTACTATGACACTAATAACACAAAATCTACAGGCTTTGCTGACAACTCCTATGGTGATTCTAATGGCAAAGGCTTCAATAACAACTTCACTAGCTGTTATCTAGAAATAAAGTAGACGTAAGTAAATTAAAAAAAAACAATCAATTATCACTGATGATTGACAATCGACATCAGTTATATATAAAAATCATGGGATAGAACCCCAAAATATACATAGATAGGTCAGGTTAATTATAGGGTTACTAAAAAAGAAAAAATCTGCAGAAAAACTTCAAAAATAAGCAAAAAATTACTATATAGAAAAAATCTGCATAAAAAACCTCAAAAATAAGCAAACTCATATCTAATCTATCACTAATCTATCTATATAAATTTCAGGGTCCTCATAGAATGATGATTGGTGAAACTATCCTGAATGATATTAATAATAATTTCTTATATTAATAAAATGTTTTATTTAAAAATGAACATTTCATTAATCGTGCAAAGTTACATGATCTAAAAAATTTTTGAGAGTCAAGTTGATTTTTCTATTTATTTGATAATACAGATACACTAATATAAATTTTAAGCAATAATTATTCATTTATTAGCCAGAATATTAAGAATTTGGTATCAGTCATAATCCTGACCAGTTGGTCAAACTGTTCTGACTAGCTAATATCAGTCACAGTCATTGATAGTCATGACTGATTATGACCAAACTGTGCCCATCCCTAATATATGTATATTTTAATTAAGGTACAGCCTATAAATGCTAATGTTTTATTAATATTATAATCAATAAGTTTCAAAATTGCAAGTGTAATATTATTCTTCATAATGATTTGTTTCTTCTGACAAAGTGAGTTTACTAAAGCTTTTCCTCTTTATGGTCCTAAATTATTGTCCCAAAGTCTCAAGAAAGTCAGCGTGATGTCTTATAAAGAGCATCTGCTAATTGTTTTCTAATGATTATTGCATAACATTTAAAGAATTTAGTGCGGTATTCCTCTTACTAATTCAATATTATTCCCAAAAGATTTAAAAAGTCAATATACTCATAAAGTGAGTTTGCTAATAATTTTACTCTTTTAATTCAAAATTATTATAATAAATTCCAAAGAAAACAGCGTGGTTTTCTTGTAAAGTTTTCAGTCAAGTGTGACTTCAGATATCCGAAGTTACAACTTCAGCAGGTGTCAACTTCAAGCACGATACAAATATAAAGATCAGAAATCAGTAGAATTAAAATCAGCACAAGTTCATAAAACAATATAAATTATATAGTACCCTTCAAATCATTCCATTCAGATTATTCTTTTCATTCAGCTAATAAGAATAAAGATCATTAATCGGTGAAATTGAATCAGCAAAACAAGCTCATAAAACTGAGCATAAATGCTTGCTTACCCTTCAAGTTATTTCATTCGCTTATTCATTCATTCAGCTTGTGGCAAAACAAGTTCATTAATCAAGAGCATAAAGATCTTTAATCAGTGAAATTAAATAAAAAAAAAGAGTTCACCAAATCATGAGCATAAATACTTATTATTTATTCGCGTTATTTATCTCGTTCAGCCTGTGGATATAAAGATCTTTAACCGGTGGAATTAAATCAGCAAATCAAGTACACAAGCCAAGAGTATTACATAATATCCTTGAAGTCATTTCATTCGCGTTATTCATTTCATTCAACTTGTGGTGTAAAGATGTTTAATCAGTGGAATTATCAAAAAAAAAAACAAGTTCGCAAACCAAAGACACATATACTTAATATTACATAATACCTCTCAAATCATTTCATATAATTTATTTTCTTCTATCACAAGTTTATTTACATAGTGATATGCCAATGTTTTTTAATTTACATAGTACTGTACTATATTCCAATAGTGCATCAGCCTAATTCCATTTATTAATGTAAGGCTACTTACATCTTCAGCCTTTAGTTAGAACCCGAAATATACATAAATAGGTCAGGTATGAGTTTGTTTATTTTTGTGGGTTTTATGCAGATTTTTTCTATTTATGGGGTCCGCTAAAGCGGGGTAACTATTAAATTGACGGTCCAGGGGGTCCGTCAGGTCAATTGACCATCTAATCAATGCAGCCAATCAACGCACCCCACACATCTTAATCGATTATGGATATAAAAATTTTTTTCATATCGAATTTTATGTGTTCATACTTTTTGTTCTCCATGAGATTATCGATATAAATTTTTTTTTTGTATCGAATTTTATGTGTTCGCGCTTTTCGTTCTCCATAAGAACATTACTTACAGAAAGAAAGAAAACCCCATGGCAAGCCAGTAAGCATAAAAAAAAATAAATAAATAAATAAAAATAGGGTCTGAAAGCTTAAAGCTTATACGTATAAATGACTCTGACTCAGCTATCCGCAAGACAGCAAAGAAACAATTTCCGGCTAAATCCTGCAGCAAACGAGAAACTTTTGTCTATTAAAAAGAAAACCCACAACAAATGGCAAAACTAGTAACAATAAAAAAAAAATCAAATTTCGTTTGTAAACTTTCAAAGCCCAATGAATCAAAAAATCTTCCTCTTGAAAAGCTTCGCATACCTGAAAAAACCCCGTTATTGATTGTGAAGTTAGAATTAGAATTGAGAGAGTAAGAGTTAATTTAAAATATTGTAATATGGTGTTTTTTAATAAATAGAAAAAAAATAATTTAATAAAACAAATTTGTAGGTGAATGATAACCATTTAATGGAAGATAACGATATGCGTAAACGGTTAAATTTATTAAAGAATGGTGGGCAATGAGGCGATTAAAGAATACAAACTCGGTATGTTAGAAGAATACGATTCCGATCAACTAATCGACAATCACTTCAAAGCACTCTATTTCACCAAACAAGCTTTATTTTACAGACGATTAATTTACAAACAAGTTCATTTCGTAGACAGTATACAGCTCATTTTACAGACGAGTCAGTGTCGTTAAGGTTAGGCTAGAATTAAAATTAAGGTTAGTGCGGTTTATAAAAAAAACTTCTATGAAATGAGCTGTCGGTGAAATATACTATCTACAAAATGAACCTGTCTGTAAATTAATCGTCTGTAAAATAAAACTTGTCAGTTAGAATAAGTTATGCATTAATTTAGCTATTGAATCGAAGTGTTTAAGATTCAAATTTATGACATAAGAATGAACGAGTGGAAATAAGGATGTCAAGATTGTATTGAAGAATTTCAGCTTTAAGCCACGTCTTATAGAGACATAATCGAGTGGATCCTTTAAACAGATAATAGTGACAATAACATATTCATTATTTATTTTCATTTTGTTGTTGATTTAGTGCTAAGTATAAAGAAAAATTATTAATATAATGGTTTTAAATAAGCTATTCAGATTCATGAGAATTTATTATTTAGTTTCCTTTAATTCGGGTTAATTTAATGCGAAAATACAAAGAAAAATTTATTAAGATTAGAATATTTACTATTTAATTTCTTTTTAATTTAGTGCATAAGTATAAAGAAAATTTATTAATCTGTTTATAATAAGTTATTCGGGTTCATGAATATTTACTGTCTAATTCTTTAATTCAGGTTAATTCGTTGCATAATTTCATTTTATTCGTGTTGATTTAGTGCTTAAGTATAAAAAAAATTTAATGGTCTAGTTTAAAATCGTCATTTCCTATTCAATTTTCTTTAATTCACGTTAATTTAGCTTAAATATAAAAAAATTGATTAGTCTAAGCAAGCTATTCAGTTCATGAATGGATACTATTTAATTTTTTTTTTTTTATGTATTATTTGTGTGCGAGTACAAAGAAAATTTATTAATTCGTGTTTAATAAATGAGCTATTTAAGTTAATAGACAGTTAAGAAAAACTTTAATATTCTTGAGTTTTTACATTAATTTTTTTTCAAAAAAAAAGCTTTTTGGACGAATAAAAAAAAAAA
>QKWP01000957.1:79931-125112 GCA_003550325.1 Gigaspora rosea
TTTTTTCTTTTTTAGTTTTGCTGCTTACAATTCGTTAAAAGTTTTTTTTTCATCTAAAAGCTGCTCGTTTGCTGCAGAGTTTAGCCAAAACTTGTTTCTTTGCTGCTTGCGTGTTCGTTGTTGTAGGATTTAGCCAGAGCTGGTTTTGCAAGTGTTTGTAGATAGTCGAGTCAGAGTTGCTCAAAAATTTATTATTGCGTATGAAATTTTAATTTTTTTTTTTATTGAAAGAAAGAAAATCCCCTGCAGGTGGCAAGCTAGAATAGTTATAAAAAAAAGTTGTGTTCTCACTCAAACGTAAACGCGCAAAATTTGATTTAAAAAAAAAATATTTATATGATAGCGTTGATTGGCTGTATTGATTAGATGATCAATTGACCTGACGAACCCCCCTGGACCGTTGATTTAATAGTTGCCCCGCTTTAGCGATCCTCTATTTATGGTAATTTTTTGCTTATTTTTGAAGTTTTTTGCAGATTTTTCCTTTTTTAGTAACCCTATAA
Source organism: Gigaspora rosea (assembly GCA_003550325.1). Lineage (NCBI taxonomy): Eukaryota > Fungi > Glomeromycota > Glomeromycetes > Diversisporales > Gigasporaceae > Gigaspora > Gigaspora rosea. The sequence goes on from QKWP01000957.1 coordinate 80,435, forward strand.
TTAACCTGACCTATTTTTGTATATTCCGGGGTCCTTTTCAGTTCCTGGTTGCGTCTAACGTCTACATACACATGTACTTGCGTATGGTGTAAAAAATTTACAAATAAAACTATTCCTTATAGTGATTTGGAATTAATGCTGCTACAGACTCCCACAGCAAAAAAGTGGCAGTGCGCAAAAAATTTTAATTCTGTAATTTTATAAAAATTATGTACTTATTACTCTAATTTTTTGAGAAATTGTATTTTTTTTAAAAAAAAGTTTTTTGGTCCACAGACTCTTTTCACCATGGAGATTCTATATATATTTAATATCTATGTAGTTATAAATTTAAATAATGTATGTTGTAATTCCTATTAAATATTATGCACATTATCATTGGTAAAGGTTTAAATATTGCAAGGTATTCTTTGCAAGATTATAAATGATGTCATTATTTAGAAAAAGTTATAGTTCATATGGAGTGCATTAGTAGAAATGCACCATAATTTTTTATATAAATTTTTTTTAAAACTTTAAATAGAAATAATTTAACCAAAAATTGATTATATTTAATAAAATTTTTTTTTAAATTAATTCTAAAAACTTCAAAAAATTTTTATCAATTTTGTTAAATTTTCACCAAATTATATTTTGTTTAAAAATTAAAAAAATTTTACTAAAAAGATATGGTGCATTTCTATTGACTCATCCCATATATTGGTTTATTTGAGAATTCTTATTATTGAAATAATTCTAATAATGCATGCAAATATGTTTTCTTAAAGAATCATTTATTATTAAGAATATAGAATTTCAGGTGATAGTAACTATTTAGATGCTTTTGATAATAGTAATGATCAGAAGTTCGTGTAAGTAGTAGAAATCATCATAATAATCCTGAGTATTTAGACAACTAAAGCATTTTTAATTCAAAGGATTTCTGAAACTGAGGAAACATAAATAAAAGTTTTTCAAACAAATGTTATGTGGATAATTGTGCTGGATATTCAGCTGCTCATTTCAGTTCTTATTTAAATATACCAAGCAATCCTGCATATTCAAGATACCCAAAACTGTTGATTATAAACTCAAAGTGAGATTGAAAATTTTAAACATGATTAAAAGATTAATGATTTAGATTCATACACAACTAAATCTTCTTCAAATATTTTTACTATCAGAAATCTATCAAGAAGTAATCCTTGGTAGACAGAAATAGCTCTTTCTGAAAACATCTAAATATTACTTCTTGGTCATTTAATAAAAGCAAGAAGATAACTTTTTTAGATAAACTTGATGGTGATATTAAAGTAGAATATGCAGATGTTAAAGGAACTTTTCACAAAATAATCAAGTGGGATAAAAAACAATTTCTTTAGAAACTACTGAGAAACTAGCATTATATGAGTCTAAAATTTGTAGTAAAATATCCAATAGTAATTCAAAATAAAGAAGTTGAAGTTAAAATAAACTGACATAAAGTTAATTTAGATATTCAATTTACTGCAATTTAAAGTCGATTTTGAAGGCAATCTAAAAGTTTTTTTAATATGTGACTATTTTTGCCATGCTGAGTATAGTATCCTTTGTGTTGACAAAAGATCCATTTATTTCATTTGTGAGCTTTTTTTATTTTCATGTTATATGGTTCCATATTATATTATGTTATACCTTTATGTCATGTCACTTTTATGGAATCAGTAAGTTGAAATTCATTATTTTAAATTTTAAAATTAAAGCATCTTTAATATAGATGCCTGAGAACATTAAGAAGTTATTAGATAAATTTAATTGTACAAATAATAAGAAAAGCAATAGTGTTAGTATAGTATAGCTAATTGCAGTTGCATAAGAAGAATTTTAAATTTAATCTTTAGTAAGTACATTATCATATACATAAATTTAATTTTGGCTTAAATAGTACCTCATTATTGAAATCAGCCAACTGAGAATTGTTATGTATAGTGTCACGGGTTGATTAATGACTTGTGTCACTAAACGACCTAACCCGGACGGTAGGCACTAACAATATTTAATTAATTTACGATACAGGCAAGTATTTGTTTTTAACTATTATTTTATTAATACGATTATATTTATTACAAAGGGATTTTACTTATGCAAAGATTATGCAAAGATTAAAACTAAATTAATTCTCTAACGATTCTAATCGCTTCCTTATATACGTCTAATTTGACTCATATCCATTGTCCCTTATTAATTACCTCATAATTACTTCATATTTTATGCGCATCGATTATACTTCTCCGTACTACTGATTTGCACCTTAATTGTGTCACGGGCTAAAAGTGATCTTCGGAATTAGGCGCAGTAAAATCCGTGGCTAAGAACCGAAATCCAAGAAATCTAAAAGAAATCAAGAATTAAGAATTAGTTAAAGATAGTTAACAATATAATATATTGTTAAACATAGCCTTCGTTATTATAATCATGTAAATAATAATTATTGTGAATCCCTTAGTCATAGTGATTCTTCATCGATTCTTTCTTGATGAAAGATCGATTTATTCCTAAACCTCTTTAGTTCATTAGTCTAGTGAAAGTTATAAAAGCTCTGTAATTTCCCTCTCATAAAGGACACTCATCCTACGAGATTCCAATATCCCTATAATTAAAATTACCTTAATAAATTCTTATAATAAATTAATATCAAATCACCAAAGTCACGCCTCTGGCGAGTTACTTTATCATCCAAATTCTATATTTTACGTATATAAATTAATAAACTTGTGATTCTGCCCGTAACAATTGTTACCGTAACTTACCCCGGCATTTATTAAATCACCGATCATCCATAATTGATCATTCGTTGATCTCATATTCATAATCCGATCGATCACGCACATCACGTGCACAAGTAGTCGATCAGCTTATAGCCTTATTTTTTCCGGCAAGTATGCCGCATACTGCTCACCACCGTGACAATAGTTATTAAAGAAAAATATCAAGTGTACAAAGAGGCATTTAGTATATTTATAGCAATGAAGCCACACTTTTATTCACCTTCAATAATGTTATTCAAATTTATTTATCAGATTTCATGCATTAATCAAAAAAATTAGCTAAATACTTATACCACTAAGCAGGAAATTAATAAAATTCGTATTTAGAAATATAGAATCTAAATTTGAACTTTATTCAAATAAATTAGCATTCCTTAAAGATATTCTCTAAGATACCTGACAGCTATAGTTAAGTGAGAGTTATAAAATTTATTTTTTCATTTGCAGAATAATATATAGATAACAAATATAATACTTTATTCTTAATTTAACTTAATTTTATCAACATGACTTTAGTTTATAAGGGATTATCAAGTAGAAAGCTTTTCTTGGCATGTCAAAATTGATTGAATTTGTATGTAAAGTAAATTTTCTTTTGTTCTTGCATAACATTTAACTGATACTAATTAGAATTTACAAAATAGTGTTTTTATTCGCAACCAAGGTTCATGCTAAATTAGGGTAAAGCCAACTCTGAACCAATTCGATGAACAATTTATATAAACATATTTATTTCCTTTTTGAAACTTACAAAGAAAATTCGAATTTTGAATTCAAGATTATAAGAATTTTAAAATGTTTCCCGACACCATTAATTCTTTGCCCAACAAATAAAAAATCTCCAAGTTATCAGAATTTTAAAAATTACAAATATAGTCTTCGTCAGCTATGAAACTTTTAAAAATAATTTAACTAGATATAGTCTGCGCCTGGTTATAAACTTTAAAATCAATATAGTCTTCTCCCAAATATAATAATTTTAAACTAACCTGGCTAAATAAAGTTTTTCACTGGCTATGAAAATTTTAAAAATATTCGACTGAAATATCTTAGAAATAACCTGACAAATGTAGTCTTCGTTCTTCTATTAGGATTTTAAAAAACTGCCAACAATCAAACCGAGTCTTCACCCACTGTAAAAATTGTAAAAACTACCAACTATGAGAATTTTAAGATCATCTGACTAAAATATTAGCCTTCATTTAATGAAAGTAAAGCTAAATTCAGGTTTTGCCTTTTTGAAAAATAGCTCATTCGCACGGATATATATTTTCAAATATACCCGTGCGAATATCAAAAAAAGCACTGGTTGTTACATAAGCCAGTACGATAAACAACTTTATTGCTTTAGTAAATTTTTGCAATGGTATAGCGTAAAATTTTATTGTGCTTCTTGTAACTTAAATTTATACAGTAAAAAACTTTTCTTAATGTAAAAAAAATTCTTTATTTAAAATTATTACATTTTCTTAAAACTAAGTCTTTAGATTGATATCCAGATCCACGGTAGAGAGGTTTATCACAAAGAATATTAGACTATTTATATTAATAGGAAAGTACCCTATGATCTCATAATTGACCAATCAAATTTGATCATGGAAATAACAAAAAATTATATCTTTTTTTATAGATTACACGAATATTATATCAATTTTTTTATTATATTTATTGTTAATTAAATCATATTATAATAAAATGTGGTTTTTTATTTAACCCTCTAAAACCTATTTATACTTGTTTAATAGTTTAATATAAACTCTACAGTTCGGGAGTTCTGATAACAAATGTGCACAAATTCAATAAGATTTATGGCTAGAGGATACGCTCTTGTTTTTATTAAAGCTAAATTTCTTATTAAAATCCCATATAATAATGTTAATTTCTTAATAAATTCCAATTGATTCGCTAAATATCATCCGGAACTTCTATATCACCAGAAGTTTTAGAAATATATATTTTCGATAACCTCGCGCTAATCTCTGTTACATTATATGGTTTGCTTGTATATATATTGTTGATTTTTTCAGTAACCATAGGTAAATTTTTACAGATCTCATCACTTTCAAAGAATTGCTTTTTAATTCTACTTTCGCTCTCATTTTCGATAATATTCAACCATTCATTTAGTTTAGTAGTTATTTCACTAATATTAGGCCGTTTTTCTGGATCTGAATTCATGCATTGATTTGCTAATTCAACATAGCAATCAGGAGTATCATGAGCAAGTTTTGGTCGTAATCCATTACAAACCATAACTGCTAGATCAATATCAAATTGATAATTATTAAAAGACCTTTTTCCAGTTGTCATCTCGACCATAATAATTCCAAATGAATAAATATCTGATGCTTTTGTGTATGGGAATTTTTGAAAGAGTTCTGGTACAATATAAGGTAAAACTCAATGAATACGTTCCTCTTGTTCTTTTTCGTCGAGTGGTTTTGATAAACAAAAATCAGTAATGTATGCTTCATAATCTTCCTTTAGCAAGATATTTCCAAGATGTAAATTTCGATGTAAATATCCTTTAGAATGAATACGATAAAGATTAGACGCAATATCATGGAGTATCTTTAATTTAACTTTCCATTCAAATTTAAAAACATCAGTAAGATTCTTACTTAATGATCCATATTTTGCATAACTAAGTACTAAAATATAATCATTTGTTTTTTCATCCCTAGATATTCCCAAATATTGTTCTAAACTATGATGAGCTTTTAACTAAAAAAAATAAAATTAAAATTAAATTATTTTGAAATATTCGAAATTAAAAATAAATATTTAATTGTTTAAAAAAATACCTCTTTTAAAAATGGTTCTTTATTTTTATTTGAACTCTTTACAATTTTAATTGCTAAATTTTCATGAGATCCATATTGGTTCAGATATTTTGTTTTATAAACAGTAGAGAACGCTCCTTTGTCTATCTCTTCAATATTTTCAAATTTATCATATGGTATCCATGGAAAAAAATCTTTTTTTTTTGTAGATGTATTTTGTCCTGTAATAGCTAATTTTAAATACCATTCAAAAGCAATATCGATATTCTTTTCAACAACAATTCCTTTTCGGTAAAATTCACCAACATAATACATTCCATCAGCATACCCCATTTCTGCTGACTTTTTATAATATTCAAATGCTTTCATTTCGTCCGTTTCAACACCAATTCCATCTTCGTAACAAATTCCAACATTACACATTGCGACAACGTTCCCCATCTCTGCAGCCTTTTGATAATAAATGAATGCTTTGTGTAAATCTTTTTCAATTCCAATTCCATATTCGTGACATAGTCCAACGCAATTTGTTCCTTCAGTGTCTCCCATCTCTGCAGATTTTTGATAATAAATGAATGCTTTGTGTTCATCATTTTCAACTCCAATCCCATTATAATAACAATAGCTGAGTACAAATATTCCTCTAATGTTCTCCATCTCTGCAGATTTTTGGTAATAAATGAATGCTCTATGTTCATCTTTTTCAATTCCAATTCCTTTTTTATAACATACACCTACGAAATACATTCCATAAGAATCATCCATCTCTGCTAATTTTGATAATAATTGAATGCTTTACGTTCATCCTTTGCAACCCATTTTCCATAACGATAACAACTTGCAAGAATGATTTGAACTATAGAGTTGATTTGATTATCTAAGCAAAAATTGATAATATAACTGGATTTTGCTTCTTTTTTTTTTTTAGAAATTGTTCTAATTTATCAAAAATAGATTGATAATTAGTGGTTTTCGATAATTCTTCAATATATAGATTACAGATTTCATTAACAATTTCGATTAGAAAATCTTGTGAAAAATTCTGTAAATTACTATCTTCTAAATATAATTGCGCATCTTTGTTTTTTTCTGGTAGCTTTACAAATTGGTTATTGTAATTTACATTTTGACGTAATAAAATTATAATGGTATCGCATCAAATTTATAGTGTTATGTACAGTATTACATTGCACAACATAAATTTTTTTTAGATGCAATTTTTTTTTATTAGTTTGATTTCATGTGACCGGCTGAATTACTGTTACGTATTAGCAAATGATCGACCATCACATGGATGTCTTCAAAGTTTGGATTACAATACAAGATTTTTCCACTTTTTTGAGACTATATCTAGTAAAACACGAGAGCTGGTCACTCTTGAAGTCGTATCATTGTGGAAATCTCGAGTTTTTTCTTCGTTATAAAAAAACTAATATAAAAATAACTTTTTAAAACCATAATTGAATAATTCATAATCGGATTTTCACTATCCATACTTCTATCTTTAACTGAAAATATTAGAAGTATCTTTTTTTTTTTTTTTTAACATGAAAAAACCTTTTTTGAAACAGAATATAAGCATTCGATTACAATAAATTACAATAAACGTATATACAGTACCCTATCTATTTGTATATTGGATCATATCGTTAGTGTTGACTATATAAAAATAATATTTTTTTTAGTTTTATTCACTTAATTTTTACAGACTTTTTCGAAAGTACAATTTTATTAAATGATTGGTTCGTTTTTAAAATTTTAATAATACTGTATTAGAACTGGATATAAAAATTAAACGATAGATTTTAGCAAATCATAAGTGATAATGAATTCTAAATTCCCGATTTCCAGATTTCAAGTATGTGTAATTTTGAAATCTACTGATCAAAATTGAATTTGCTTATTTGCATTTGTACATTTAAAGCACCTTTTTAAAAAACAAAAATAATACACAAAAAATAAGAATAATCGTATAGAAAGTATAATTAGAGATATAAGACTCTGTTTTCTTAAATTGTATTTTTAATACCATTATTTTTTTAAAAAAATTAATTACTTAATAGCAATATTGACAATAGATCCAATGAAGAAATTCATTTCATTTTTCTCAATAGATAAAAATTGTCAGCCCAACCAAAGCATATTCGACGCTAGTTAGTTATGTCAAAATTTCGTTAAAAATATGCTTTTATTCGGGGTTTCAAATTTGACTTATTTCAAAATAAGTGAGGTTTAAAAGATCCTATTTCTGTTTAAAATTCTGATTAGAAAATTAAATAGTCGTAGCCGGTTATAAAATTATCTGATTTTGAAAAACATTCTCGTAAGCGATTTTGTAAGTAAGTGTATATTATTTTAAAAAAAAACTGGATTTGTACGTCACTTCTTTTTGAATAAATATGTCATTCATTTGGGTCCGTGTCTTTTCACCGACAATCAGCTCTATGATATCTTGTTACTTTTTGATTAATAGTTTCCGAAAATTTATAGCAAAATCAAAACTTTTAGTCCACATTTATTGTAGGCAAATGATAATTACAACGTTTAAAGTTGTATTTTTCTATTTCCCTAACTATAAAAAATCTACTTTTTTAATTATTAAGTAATTTCAAGGTTGATAAAATAAAATTTAAGCAATACAAGTATAAATTAGTTTATACATTTCTTGGATAGCTACATTCTGAAATGAAGCAAATTATAATAAATCTTGAATTTAGAAGCTTGTTGAACCTTATTCGATAGTTTAAGCTCTTCAGTAACTCGTACGACTCTTTTTTTTTTTTTTTATAGATTAATATTCAATAACAAATAATAAATCAAGTATAATATCAACGTCTAATAAATAAAGATAATTCCGGTCATTATTTACCAAATTTTAAATTATTTAACTCCAAATCTGGTCCAAGAAATCGACAATTTTGACCGGAATTATAACTAATGAGTCCAATATTTACTAGTCTGTGCTAATGATGCCTGACGAATGACGAAATATACGTCATTGACGAATGACGAAATATACGTCATTGACGAATGACGAAACCATTCGTCAGGTAATTTCTGATTGACGAATTGACGATTGACGAAACCCCTGACGATTGACGAAACCTATGACGAATTGACGAAACCTATGACGAATTGACGAAATCAATGAAGAAACCTGAAGAGTTATATTCCATACAAAATAGAGTTAATTACCGCGTTTATAAAAAGTTAAGAAGTGTTTTAATAACGATAACGATAAGAGCAAAAAAAAACGATGTTTTAAGCGATAATGCATAATTAATAACAGCGATAGAGAATCAATATAGGTTGCTAAGATAACCAGTGCATTATTATTATCGTGATTTTACTTATTTACGAAGGAAGAGACGCGAAAATACTTGAAAACCAATGTTTAGATCGACCTTGGTGCACTAATTAAAAATGACGGAAACGAAATTTTACAAATAATGAGCACCAATATATCGTTGTAGTCTCCAACACTAACACTCTTGCCATAAACTTCTATCTTTACGCGCTTTGTTTATTTACAAAATTTAATTTCCTTTTTTACGTGTTCGGAATCTATGTCGGGTTGATCCGGAATTGACGAAAATAAACGCGTGCACAAATTTTGACTATTCCGGATCAACCCGATTACCGGTATTCTCGACCGGTATTCCGGATCAACCCGACATAAATGACTACCGGTATTCCGGATCAACCCGACATATATTTGAACGTGCGAAAGAAGAAAAAAGAAAAAAGCCAATGAAACCTTATAATGAAATATCATTTTTTTGAAACAATTTAAGGTTTAGTGTATCTAAAGATCATTATATAGAAGCTTGTTGTTTAATTATTGGCTGAATCGGTTGCCAATGTTTCATCAATCGTTAGAGGCTTCGTCAAGGTTTCGTCAATACGTCATAGGTTTCGTCAATTCGTCATAGGTTTCGTCAATTAGTCATAGGTTTCGTCAATACGTCATAGGTTTCGTCAATTCGTCATAGGTTTCGTCAATTCGTCATAGGTTTCGTCAATTCGTCATAGGTTTCGTCAATCGTCGGGGGTTTCGTCAATCGTCAAGGTTTCGTCATGACGAAACCATGACGACGTCATTCGTCATTGCAAAAATAATTTCGTCAGGCATCATTAGTCTGTGCAAATCCGCCGATATGTATATAGTTTAGCTTTTATATTAAGACAAAATCTATAGTAGTGATCTTTTAATTGACCCATGCATTATAATCAATAAGATTTATAAGTCTCTAGTGTGGCATTATTCTTGCATAATGCTTTTGTTTCTTCTGATAAGAATACTCTAATCAAGTTAGCATAGTAGTTGTCTTGTAAAGTGCACCTGCCAACTCTTTTTCTCATTTGATCCAAGATTATTATTCCAAAACTTCGAATTTAACGTGTTGTTTTTGCAAATTGTTCAAAAATACTTTTCTTTCTCTTGATCCATGATTATTATTTTAACGTTCTAAAAAAAGGTCAGGGTGGTGTTCTGCAAAGTGCATCTACTAATAGTTTTCAGTAATTATTTTCATCAATATTTAAAGAATTCAACGTGGTACCTCTTCCTAGTTCAATATTATTCCCAAAAGATTTAAAAAAGTCAGCTAATTTACTCATAAAGTGTTAATAATTTTACTCCTTCTGATTCAAAATTAACATAATAAATTCCAAAGAAGTCAATGAGATATTATTGTAATGTGTATCTGCCAACAATTTACTTCTAACCAAGTTCATTTACACTATGATACGCCAATATTTTTTAATTTACATAGCTCTATTAAATGCAAGACTACTCACATTTTCATCTTTCCGTTCCTGGTTTGCTGTAACGTTGCGCAGCTATTTTATACTGTATACATGCGTATAGTGTAAGAAATTTACAAATAAATCTATTCCTTATAGTGACTTGGTATTTTTGCATTCTAACGCCCAATTGCAGATGTGCATAGATGCTACTTTTAAGCCATATATGGGACCCCACAACAAAAAGAGGTAATGGGCAAAAAACTTTGATTCCGTAATTTTATAAAAATCATTTGCATATTACTCGATTCTTCGTGAAATTGTATTTTTTTTAAAAAAAAAATTTTTTTTGACCTACTGTCTTTTTAACTGTGGGGTTCTCATATATATTTGAAATCTACGTACTTATATTAATTTAACTAATGAACGATTTAATTCCTAATAATATTGTACACGTTAGCGGTGGCAAAGATTTAAATATTACAACAGGTATTCCTTGCAAGATCATAAACGATGGACATTATTTAGATAACGGCGGAGGAGGTTATGGTTCATAAGTTAGATTATTTGGGAATTCTTATGATAGAAATGATTCCAATTATGCAAGGCAAATATGGTTTCTTGAAGAATCAAAAAATTATGGTGAATATATAATTTCAAACGATAGAAATTATTTAGATACTTTTGGTGGTGGTCATGGATCAGAAGTCCGTGTAAGTATTAGAAATCATTATGATAAACCTGACTATAAAAGACAGAGATGAACTTTTTCAACTCAAGTGATTTCTGAAACTGATGAAGATGCACAACTACAAAGTCTTAAATGAATGTTATTTAGATAATTGGGGTGGATATTCAACTGTTCATTTCAGTAATATCTAAATAAACCAATCGATCCTTTTTATTCAAGACAGTTATGGAAGTTCGAAATTGCTGATTATAAACTCAAAGTTGATATTGAAAATTTTAATTATGATAAAAGATTAATGATTTAGATTCATATACAAAAAAAGTTTCTTGTTATTTGCACCTCTGGAAATCAATCATGTAGTAATCCTTGGAAGATTGAAATAATTCTTTTTGAAAAAATTCAAAATATTACTTCTTGGTTTTTTAATAAAAGCAAGGAGTTAACGTTTTTGAATAACCTTGATGTTGATGTGATTATAAAATTTTGGTATAAACAATCCCCTGCCCCATTCCATTTCTTAACTCTAACCCTAATACTAATCAAATTTCAAATTTATTTCAGCAAAAACTTTTTAATTTACATATTGTTAATTACTGGTGATGATTACTACTGGCTATAAATAGTGTATATGTATATTAAAAGTTTATATAATAAGGTAGCTATCAACTATATTGCACCAAACTAGGAATAGATAAACCAATAAATTATATTATCTAAAATTGTTCTGTGATTTGAGAAATTAAATTGTTTTCTATTTCAACCAAATATTCATAAACATAATTATTTTAAACTGCTATATTAATAAAAATAATTTTTTATAACTTTATATATTTACATAGAGAACATATTTTTCAACCTTAATGTTTTCAAAAAAAAATTTAATAGAGAACATCTAAAATTTTGTAAATGTTCTCAAATTAAAAGTGATGTTCTCATGAGAACATGAGAACATAAGCTTTCCTACACTAGATGGTGCAGAATAATGTTAAAAATTAAATAATATTACTTTATCTGACATGTCTTATATGAACATTGACGATTTTTGTATAAGTTATTTGGTCACATCCTAATACAATATACAAATTTCATCACCTCTTAATAGGTGAATTAAAATTTGTGTATTTGTATTAGAAGGAGGCCAAATAAGTTATACAAAAATCATTTATTGTTTACACCAGACATGTTGGGATAAACTGATAATTGCTGTTTTCTTTATAGCAGATACTGCATTATGACATGACTTTTAGCCATGTCATAAAAACAGTATATCCTATTAAATAATTAGGTACAGTATTATCCACAATATGACCAATTAGTTATACCATGAATAGAATGATGAAATTACATATTGTGGCAGCAAAATCTTAAGTTAGTTGGTCTGCATGACTTATTCATGAAATTTTGTTTATTTTTCATACATGGATTTATTATGCTATAGTATTATTTTTCACATGCTTTCTGTATAATAATATGGTATAGATCAACAAATATAAGTGCAAATACAGAATTCTATTTTAAAATACAAAGGACTGCATTATCAAAAGTTACAAATTAATAATTTTAGACACAAAAATTGGTCTATTTTCCTGATATTTGGCATTTTTTATTTTTTTTTAGTAGGATTTTTATTGGGTTAATGAATGATAATCACTGATCATCAAAGATTTGAGCAATCATTTTTTTGTATAGTAGATATAGATATTGTGCATTAGGATGAAATATTAGTATATTTAGAATAGAAATATGATCCGTTATTCATTTTTATATTTAAAATTTAAGAATACAGTATCCATTTTTTCATAATAATTATTATAAAACTAGGGTACTAGAAATTGAACCAGATAATATAACAGCACTAAAATCAATATAACTTAAGTTTCTAAATATTATTTTTCTAATAGGGTATTCCAACAAAGTTAGCTAACACTATCTATAATGCCAGCTTGAATTAAGCTCCTTTGGGCAAATAGCTTGCAAAATGTTGTACAGCAACCATTATGATAACGCAAATACAAAGCTAATATAACTTTAACTACATACTAAGAGCTGCCGCAAATTTATAAGTTTTTAATTAAATTTTTATAGTAAATTACAATAGATATTTTTTTTTTTGTGTTAAAGTTCCCGCTTTGGGTGAGAGTTTATTTAATCAAGCCTGTGGATCAAGGGCACCTCTTTGGGCGCACCCACAATTGAGTTACATTGAATGAGAGTACAACTAGCCACACGTACAACTTTTGGTTGTCTAATTTAAGTAGTCCGCCCGAAGGTTCTACACTAGTTGCCATACCTACAACCCAACTAGGGGATTGCCTATTTAAACCCTCTGGTCAAACGCTTCACATGTCAATCCTACTTGTGATTACCAGTACAGCCCTCTGATACATTAGTCAGTCAAAGACAGTCCCGGATGCTACCTACATCCCCTTAGGACTAATTTATTCTCGTGGGTAAACTTGGTAGAGCAGTCCCTGTCCCACACAGGTATTACCTATACTTCAGTAACTTACACACTCACCGAGGCAAGCAACTTGCAGTCAGGGGGTACCTAACCACTACCATTACCTACTTTTGCCCTTGTAAGGTTCACACCGACCCCGGTACCCACCATTACTTTCCTACCGGTCCATTACCGGGTGCCCCAAACTTCCAAACCAGTTGGCCCGGAAGGGTTGATCTACCCAGCATTAGGTGCTACTATGGTTTTTCTTCCCCTGGTACCTAATTCCAGAACATAGGTTCTTTTTCTCCAGTACGACTCTGGCGGCCAGGTTGGTGGACCCTCTTCTCCAAAGGTCATATCGTCCAGTTCTCCAGCTCCGGTTTCTGATATTCCAGTTCTGGTAGTACCGTCAAAGATCATTGCTACCTCCTTACTCGGAACTTTCCAAATAGGTTTCCATTTCCCCAGTTCCTTGATTTATCTGTGTCACCGGACACAACTTCGCCCGAAAGCTCCCATTCGAGATGGTAACCAAGGACTACAGGTAATATACACAACCGATCGACAGAAAACGGTTACTGTAATACAGGTCTATTTTTCCAAAGCATTGCCAGTGGGATTTGAACCCTAGACCTGCCACTTGGGGGGTGACAACTTACCAACTTCCCTAAGTCGCCACACCCATAATTACAATACAATACAAATACAATCTAATATACTGTTTGTACTACAATAACTTGTAAGTTTTTTGATTAAATTTTTTCAGTAAATTATAACTAATATCTTATCGTAATAGCAGATAAGTTTTTAAATAATTTTTTTATGATAGACATTAACAATAATACCAATATCAACCAATATAACTTTAATTATTGTACTATTTATCAATAAAATAATCTGATAGTTTTTAAATAAATGTTTTACAGTAAACTATTTTGAACATCAATGATAATATAAGCACAAACTAATACAGTATTTTAATTATTACTGTGTCATCACAAGTCTATAAGATTTTTAAGGGTAGAGGGTATGTAGATCATTTCTATTAGTAAACGAGTGACAAAAAATATTTTTAATGCGAATTTAAAAGTTGCTATATGTAAAAATTAATTTTTTACTATATAAATTGATTTTTTGTACTAAGTAAAGTTGTTCGTAATAAAAAATTACACATACCCTAAAAATTTAATTAATTTTGAATGGAATTTGATAAAGTTTTGATAGTATCAACTTTTGCGGGGGTGGGGTCTATTCTGTGGGGCGATCACAAATTGGCCAATCAAATCACGTGTAAACAATAAGTTAAATAAGGTCACAAAAATAAAAACAACTATATCTTATGTTCTACTGGGCCAATTTTAATGATTCGACCACCGTTAGAATCAGAAAAACCTCCTCTACAAGATTATTTAAAAATTTAATATAGTTACTTAATAAAAATTTTCTTTATTATTAGCAATAAAATTTTTAGTAACTCGTTTATTAATAGAAATGATCTATATACCCTCTACCCTTAATTGAATTTTTTACAAAAATATTTTTATTTTACTTATGTATGTATAGTATTAGAGTGTGCCATCAATTAAGTAAACAAAACAATAGGTTGTATTATAACTTATAATACATTATATTTTATATAATAAATAAAAAAGCTATTAAAAAGATCAATATATACTCTGCAAATACATCTGCTGGGTGCTCTAGAAAAAACATCATAGCTAGACTCCAGATGAAAAGAGACATAACCACACCAGAAACAAGGATGGCTGCCCTTGTCCCAAGGAAACGCAAAACATTGGATGTAATTAGAAAGGACAGTGGAAAGAAAATAAAGAAAGTTCACAAATACAAGAAGCAAAGACGGAGAAACGATAGCTACATTACAAATGACAACACCAAAGGAAAGGGAAGCGGAAATAACCCCTTCTTCAGCTAATTCTAGTGCAAGTATAACAGGCTCAACATCTTCAGACTGGATGGAGATTATGGAACATGAAGCAGCGATGATAGAACTACAAAGATAGCACGAAGTAAACGATAATCTTACGAAAAATTCCACGGGTTTTTATGTGGAAGGTTCTGGAAATTTGTGCAATGATCAATCAGGTAAGACGATTTCATCTGATCTGCAGATCAGTGTCAATAGCACGAATCTAGATACGGAACCCATCAATAATGGGAAAATTGGCATCAAAATTCCCCCAGGAAAAAAAATCATGGACAAGTTTTTTTACAAAACTAACAAGGGGAAGAACTACTTTCTCCACCTACTCACCCAAAATCAACATAAGCACAAAAAATAATAATGCATTAATGTTTGACATACAAAAACTCAATAAAATCTCTACTAATGACATAGTATCTACACTTTATGGCAAAATGGGTAAAGACTTCATTGGGGCCAAACTGCATTTTGTCAGAGGAACTCGCACATATCTGGAAATAATATTTGTTGATGATCATAGAATAAGAAAATATACAAAAAAGGAGATAAACATATTTCAACAAACCTTCTTTGGTTATATTTCATCTAGATCTAACCAAGAATTGTTGTTAGTAAGACTGAGAAGAGTCCCAATCACAGACAAAGAGGTAATTACAGAGGAAATTAAAGGGGTTTTTGAGAATGTGGGTAATATCAAAGCAATTAAACCCCTGTTATATGAAGGAACTCCAATACAATTGGACCAATGGGTCATAATTTTTGACATAACCAAGGTCAGTGACTTGACACAATGAATTCCAAGATACGTCAACATAATGGACCAAAATGTGGTAACAGAACGGAAAGAGGATCCTAAGCTTTGCTTTTTCTGTAATGGTGAAGGATATATAAAAAGAGATCATAGGCAATTAAAGGAAGCCAACAATTTAAGGACAAAATTATAAAGAGTTCAAAGAACTTAAACACAAGCAAGTTACAAGAGAGAGAGCTTTAGAAAATGCTCAAAAAAATGTAAAAGAAAGAGTAGAAAATCCATATATTAATAGTAGTCAGGAGCTTGCTACACAAGAAACTATAGTAGTGGATCAAGATGTAAATATGGAAAGTGAGACAACTCCATCTGGATCAGAGGAGGCACAATTAAACCTACACATTGAGGAGGCAGTGATATATCTGGTAATGTGGAACCTTCAGACATATTAACAAAGAGCTCAAAAGAAAGAAATATTAAGGGTAGAGGGTATGTCAATCATTTTTCATATGATTTTCATGGTACAAGAGAAAATCATATGTTTCGAAAAATATGCCCCTGATAAAAATTTCTAAGGTCACGATTAACCCTTGCCAAAATTTCATAGCATGTAAATTAAAACCTCTATTTATAGTAGAGAAATTTCTAGAAGCAATTTCATTTTAAAAAAATGTACTTGTATATGCAGTAAAACATTTCTGGATTAACCCGAAATTTTCTGGGTTACCCTGAAAGTTCCCTTGAAATTTTTGGGTAGTAATTTATTCTATTGACTTCTAGAATAAATAGCTTAACGAATCATATTCCTGTATTCGTAAAAAAACCAACTGAAACTTTGCCGTGGTATGAAAACCTTACAGCACATATAAACACGTATGTTCGTAAATAGAAAAGGTATATGAAATGAGAGGTACAATATTTTGACTCATTTTAAGAAACTTATTGGTATACATAAATTTGTTAAGGTAATTAATTGTCTTCTTTCTGTTTTTTAAGTTTTCTAAAGAATTTGGTAAGTTTTATAGATCCGAATCCATATGTTGTTTTGCAAATTCGATATTACAATGTATTTTTGAAGTTACTTTAGCCCGTAACCGTTATAAACATGGAATTGGAGTTGAAAAGGATGAACATAAGGCATTCGTTTACTTCAAAAATCTTCAGAGATGGGACTTATTCATTTGAAATGAAGGCAGTTATTATTATCAAAATCAGCAGTAATAGGACACGCTAATGGAAGAAAAGAAGTTATATATTGTTACCATTAATATATTACCGTAATAATTAATAGTATAATATTATTTTTTGTTTTCTTGGTCCTTTTTTAATTGTTCCTTTAATGCCTCCGGCTCCTGTTCTTGTTTAATCTCTTTATTAATACTTTTGGTATGTCTTCTGGCTGGTTAAAATATGCGTCCTTATGTATCCACATTAATTTAAACTCTGGCCTTACTCGGTATCTCCTGTGTAATTCGTTTAATAGGGAATCGGGGTTGAAAGGGATAAACAGAAGGAATTTATTTATTATTAAGCATCAGCAGAGATGGAGGATGCAGGTGGAACATATATAGTGTTATTACGGTACTAAGGGTAATGTGTATTGTAGGTACAAGTATGATGTAAATTTCTGTTTTTTTTTAATAAATTATAAAATTATAATAATCATAATAATTCGCTTCATAATAATTTTTACAATAATTAGTATTACAAATAAAATACGATAAAATATTTAAAAATTTAGCTATGTATAAATAAATTAAAATTATTCATAAAATTACATAGTCTCTAATAATACAGTAATAGTGGTTATTATTCAACACTTGACCCAAAATCACGCCCGAAACTCTTATCTAACTAGAATCCGGTTTCTTCTCCTAGTCCTATTACAAATTCCAATTTAAGACCCTAACTACCTAAAACCCATTCTCCACTATTTTAAACCCAACTCTATTTAACCATTTAACCAAAGGAAAAATCGTATCTATAGAAACATTCGATCATACGTTCACAGCACCTCAAATTGCCTATCTAGGAGGATTCCGTTTAAACGACTGAGTCCATTGACATTTTGCTGAATTTAACCCACCAATACCTTCGATCAAAACAAGAAAAAGTCGATCGAAGAGTTCCGAATCTGAAAACTACCATACGTCTCACCAAATAAAGCTGATTTGCTTCAAGTTGTTAACCCCAAAAGAATTAGAGAGAAAAAAAAAGAAAAAAATTGATTAGAATGGAAAAAAAAAGAAAAAAACAATTGTCAGTACTTAGGATCCCAGAAATGACAAACATCTTAGCGACGTAAACCGCACAAATGACACAAACGACGAAATCCGCATTCAAAAGAACATTTAAACAGTGACATCAAAAATATGACACCGAAAGTGACGAGTTTGCAACAAAGCTCCAATAACATGACGATACAAAATGACACCAAAATCGGCGACACCAACGACAATTAGTAAGTACTGTACCTAGGATATATTCAAAAAAGAAAGTTAAAAAAAAAGATCGATTATCATATCATAGAAAATTCTAGATTTACGATTTTCCGCATGTGTTATACAAAAAAAATACCACATTTCTATATACGAAAATGATTATCATACTTTCTACCCTTAATCCAGTTTCTCCAGTTGTGAATAGAAAAGAAAGTAATCAGAAAAATGATAATTGGTCATATAACCAGCATACCCTAATGAACAACAGAACTAAAAACACAATGCAACCAATGGAAGATGTTGGATTTATTGATGTTATACACAGTAAAAAAAAGAAGAATAAAAAACAAGAAAAAAGAGAACTTCTAGGTTCATACAAAAAATCCAAAATATCACAATAATGAGAGAAGAACATGTAATTACAGTTGCAACATTAAATGTTAAAGGACTTAATAATAGAAACAAATGCAAAGAAACATTAACCCTCCTCTAATCATATAAACTAGACATTATATTAATTCAAGAAACCAATCTAAATGATATATCTATACAGAACTTTTTTAAAAACCAATGGCATATAGACTCAATATGGTCATCAAAGGTAGCTATACTAGCAAGAAATAGAAAAATAAGCTTCAGCAATCAACATATACAACATAATGGAAGAGTAATAATAGTTAATTAACTTTTTAAGTTACAAATGTTTATGCACCCCAAACATCTCAGATAGGCATGAATTTCTGGAGGCATGGGTGCCTAGTAGAAATACAAATACGATTAACATTATAGCTTGTGACTTTAACACGAATCTAAACCCAACAAATGACAGAATTAGTCAAGCACAAAATCACTATGACCCAACTAGAAATCAACTAGCAGAACTCATGGAAGATTTTACAGATACAGCATATGTAAGCAAAACAAAACCTTTTATTACCTATTATCAAATAGTTAGAAATGGGCATTTTATAGCCACAAGATTAGACTACATTTTCCTTGATGATGACCATATACGGATGTGCAAAAAGTCAGAGACTAAGTTTGGAAATTCTGACCATCTTCTGATATGGTGTTCTCTATATCAGACCAAGAAACACACAAGCCCACACTATAGAAACTTAATCCACGTATGCTGGACAATCCATTTATATCTAAGGAAATTGTAGCTGATCTTAGGGATAAGGAGTTAACCTCAGACTGAGATTACTATAAGGTCGAGTGCTAATCAATTTATAGAGCTTGTAAACCGTGCACTGCCCCAGAAACCCATATGCAAAAAATACATAAAAGATTAACAGAACTAAACAATAAAATGGCAAGAAATCCTCAACTAGCAAACCTGAGCATTGTAGTGGAACAGTTGAAGTTGGAGCTACAAAAGGAGTTGAAATTTCTGACAAAAAAGTGGCAGCTAAGATCAAATATCAAGTGGTTAAAAGAAGATAAAAAATCAACAAAGTACTTTTTTGAACACTACAAATCAAGAACATCAAAGGAAGCAACAAATCTAGTTAGAAATCCTGAACTACCAGCTGTAGAAGATCGATTAGTAATTTTGCAGTATATAAGGGACCAATTCGAGGCGCTATATCAAGATGAACCAGTAGAAATAGAAGCAATAGAGGCCCTTACTAGTGACCTTCCATCAGTATCATCACAACAAAATGAGGCTCTAATAAAAGAAATTAGCTTACAAGAAGTAATGGACACAATAGATAAACTTTCAAATTATAAAACACTAGGTTCAGATGGAATAATATATGAATTTTACAAGGCTTATCGTGAAGAAGTTTCTCCAATTCTTAGGGAGGTTTTCAATAAGGCACTGAGCTCGGGTATAATTCCAGACTTGTGGAGAAAATCAGTAATCACTTTGCTCTCTAAAAAGAATAATGCTCTTGAAAATATTGGTAATTGGAGACCCATCTCACTAGTAAATGCAGATGCTAAAATCTTTATGAAAATTATGGCGGACAGACTCAATCATATCTGCAAAGGCATTATAGGTGACCATCAAGCAGGCTTTGTAAAAAATAGATCAATTGTTGATGCAGTCTTGGACATTATAAGTACAATGAGAAGTCAAGAAAATCAGTCTGATACAGCTTGGCTACTCTTCTTAGACCAAAAAAAAGCCTTTAACAGAGTGAATTATAATTATCTAATACAAGTACTTAGGAAAATGGGCTTTAGCTCCTTTTTTGTAAATCTAATTAGAAACCTTTTTGGAAACTTAGTAGGGTATATAACAGATGCAGGTCTGCTCTCCACTCCATTCAAGATTAGAAANAATTAGTATTAAAATAAAAATACAATTCCTTTTTATGTATACGATAAAATATTTAAAAATTTAGCTATGTATAAATAAATTAAAATTATTCATAAAATTACATAGTCTCTAATAATACAGTAATAGTGGTTATTATTCAACACTTGACCCAAAATCACGCCCGAAACTCTTATCTAACTAGAATCCGGTTTCTTCTCCTAGTCCTATTACAAATTCCAATTTAAGACCCTAACTACCTAAAACCCATTCTCCACTATTTTAAACCCAACTCTATTTAACCATTTAACCAAAGGAAAAATCGTATCTATAGAAACATTCGATCATACGTTCACAGCACCTCAAATTGCCTATCTAGGAGGATTCCGTTTAAACGACTGAGTCCATTGACATTTTGCTGAATTTAACCCACCAATACCTTCGATCAAAACAAGAAAAAGTCGATCGAAGAGTTCCGAATCTGAAAACTACCATACGTCTCACCAAATAAAGCTGATTTGCTTCAAGTTGTTAACCCCAAAAGAATTAGAGAGAAAAAAAAAGAAAAAAATTGATTAGAATGGAAAAAAAAAGAAAAAAACAATTGTCAGTACTTAGGATCCCAGAAATGACAAACATCTTAGCGACGTAAACCGCACAAATGACACAAACGACGAAATCCGCATTCAAAAGAACATTTAAACAGTGACATCAAAAATATGACACCGAAAGTGACGAGTTTGCAACAAAGCTCCAATAACATGACGATACAAAATGACACCAAAATCGGCGACACCAACGACAATTAGTAAGTACTGTACCTAGGATATATTCAAAAAAGAAAGTTAAAAAAAAAGATCGATTATCATATCATAGAAAATTCTAGATTTACGATTTTCCGCATGTGTTATACAAAAAAAATACCACATTTCTATATACGAAAATGATTATCATACTTTCTACCCTTAATCCAGTTTCTCCAGTTGTGAATAGAAAAGAAAGT
This sequence comes from Gigaspora rosea, assembly GCA_003550325.1. Taxonomy (NCBI): domain Eukaryota; kingdom Fungi; phylum Glomeromycota; class Glomeromycetes; order Diversisporales; family Gigasporaceae; genus Gigaspora; species Gigaspora rosea. The sequence goes on from QKWP01000957.1 coordinate 102,290, forward strand.
AATCAGAAAAATGATAATTGGTCATATAACCAGCATACCCTAATGAACAACAGAACTAAAAACACAATGCAACCAATGGAAGATGTTGGATTTATTGATGTTATACACAGTAAAAAAAAGAAGAATAAAAAACAAGAAAAAAGAGAACTTCTAGGTTCATACAAAAAATCCAAAATATCACAATAATGAGAGAAGAACATGTAATTACAGTTGCAACATTAAATGTTAAAGGACTTAATAATAGAAACAAATGCAAAGAAACATTAACCCTCCTCTAATCATATAAACTAGACATTATATTAATTCAAGAAACCAATCTAAATGATATATCTATACAGAACTTTTTTAAAAACCAATGGCATATAGACTCAATATGGTCATCAAAGGTAGCTATACTAGCAAGAAATAGAAAAATAAGCTTCAGCAATCAACATATACAACATAATGGAAGAGTAATAATAGTTAATTAACTTTTTAAGTTACAAATGTTTATGCACCCCAAACATCTCAGATAGGCATGAATTTCTGGAGGCATGGGTGCCTAGTAGAAATACAAATACGATTAACATTATAGCTTGTGACTTTAACACGAATCTAAACCCAACAAATGACAGAATTAGTCAAGCACAAAATCACTATGACCCAACTAGAAATCAACTAGCAGAACTCATGGAAGATTTTACAGATACAGCATATGTAAGCAAAACAAAACCTTTTATTACCTATTATCAAATAGTTAGAAATGGGCATTTTATAGCCACAAGATTAGACTACATTTTCCTTGATGATGACCATATACGGATGTGCAAAAAGTCAGAGACTAAGTTTGGAAATTCTGACCATCTTCTGATATGGTGTTCTCTATATCAGACCAAGAAACACACAAGCCCACACTATAGAAACTTAATCCACGTATGCTGGACAATCCATTTATATCTAAGGAAATTGTAGCTGATCTTAGGGATAAGGAGTTAACCTCAGACTGAGATTACTATAAGGTCGAGTGCTAATCAATTTATAGAGCTTGTAAACCGTGCACTGCCCCAGAAACCCATATGCAAAAAATACATAAAAGATTAACAGAACTAAACAATAAAATGGCAAGAAATCCTCAACTAGCAAACCTGAGCATTGTAGTGGAACAGTTGAAGTTGGAGCTACAAAAGGAGTTGAAATTTCTGACAAAAAAGTGGCAGCTAAGATCAAATATCAAGTGGTTAAAAGAAGATAAAAAATCAACAAAGTACTTTTTTGAACACTACAAATCAAGAACATCAAAGGAAGCAACAAATCTAGTTAGAAATCCTGAACTACCAGCTGTAGAAGATCGATTAGTAATTTTGCAGTATATAAGGGACCAATTCGAGGCGCTATATCAAGATGAACCAGTAGAAATAGAAGCAATAGAGGCCCTTACTAGTGACCTTCCATCAGTATCATCACAACAAAATGAGGCTCTAATAAAAGAAATTAGCTTACAAGAAGTAATGGACACAATAGATAAACTTTCAAATTATAAAACACTAGGTTCAGATGGAATAATATATGAATTTTACAAGGCTTATCGTGAAGAAGTTTCTCCAATTCTTAGGGAGGTTTTCAATAAGGCACTGAGCTCGGGTATAATTCCAGACTTGTGGAGAAAATCAGTAATCACTTTGCTCTCTAAAAAGAATAATGCTCTTGAAAATATTGGTAATTGGAGACCCATCTCACTAGTAAATGCAGATGCTAAAATCTTTATGAAAATTATGGCGGACAGACTCAATCATATCTGCAAAGGCATTATAGGTGACCATCAAGCAGGCTTTGTAAAAAATAGATCAATTGTTGATGCAGTCTTGGACATTATAAGTACAATGAGAAGTCAAGAAAATCAGTCTGATACAGCTTGGCTACTCTTCTTAGACCAAAAAAAAGCCTTTAACAGAGTGAATTATAATTATCTAATACAAGTACTTAGGAAAATGGGCTTTAGCTCCTTTTTTGTAAATCTAATTAGAAACCTTTTTGGAAACTTAGTAGGGTATATAACAGATGCAGGTCTGCTCTCCACTCCATTCAAGATTAGAAAAGGAGTCAGACAAGGTGACCCTCTCTCCTCCCTACTATATGTGATAGCTTTTGAACCTCTTCTTAGATTGTTAAAATTTAAGATAAATGGAGCTCCTACAGGATCCACTACATTCAAGATAACTGCTTATGCTGATGATCTAACAGTGGGTCTAGGCTTAATAGAAGATTGGAACACGTTAATAAACCTCTTAGCAAAATATGAAATGATAGCAAATGCAGTAGTAAACAAAGAAAAATCCAAACTACTACCTCTAACAGAAAAGCCAGTTAGACAATATTACCAGGTGAGAGAAACTTTGACAAATTAGAAAAAATGGGACAATCAAAATTCTTGGGTTCGAGGTAAACAAGAAAGGACAACCAAGCAAAACTCTTTGGGAAAACATTACCACAAAACTAAAGAAGCTAACAGAGAACATAAAAAGAAGAGGCCTCTCATTCAAGGGCAAAATTCTGATAGCAAAGTCACTTTTATTATCGAGAGTGTAGTTTGCTTCTTATATACTTCCTCCTAACAGAAAGCAATTAGGAAAAATTAATGAGATAATGATCTCTTGGATAAAGAACAAGTCAAAGCTCCTTCCAAGATATATAATATATCAACAAACACAGTAAAATAATGGATTAAATGCCCCAGTCCTTATAGATATGCTTATGCAAGGTTAATAATAGTCTGGGTGAAACTTTGGACTTGCAAAATTTTTGGGCAACAAATGAGAGATTGAAAATAAAATCTGCACTGCTTAGAAGAAGGAAAAAACAGTACAAAAGGTTCTCTTCACCTCACCAATTCGGCTAAAAGGTTGGCCTTGCAAATGGAAACCATACCTCACAGCTTGGAAGTGACTAAAAGGTGAAATATCTGATAGTAGCAAGAATTGGCCCTGGAACCTAGAGAACCTCGTAATTATGGGAACAACTGCAAATAATATAACAACAGCAAAGGCTGCAGACTACCTCAAAAAGTATTACAAGTACTCTTACACAGACAAACTTTTTTAGCAAACCCAACAGGAAAGAAAACTGGGCATGATCACTAATAAAATGGGCACCAAATAATAAAAAAGATATATTCTAGAGGTTACTCCACAAAGCACTTCCCCTAGGTACAAGAATAGTGCACATAGATCCAACGATCTCATGTGATTGTCCATGGTGCTCTAATAAAATACAGACAATAGAACATTTTGCAATGGGTTGCCACATTGGTTGTAAGATGTAGGAACTTGCATATAATACATTTGGACTTTCACAAAGAGTAGATCCTCCAACCACGATAGAAGAAATATTCACAGCATCTAATGCTAGATTAACTTAGTCATACAAGTCGCTTGTTTGGCTGCATATCATGATAATATATGAAATTTGGGTCTGGTTTTCAAATAGGCAGTGGGGTAATATTATAATGCCAGAACTAGCAATGCAGTTCATCTGGAAGTCCAGAATTGCAAAAGATATAAAGGTGGCATTGAAAATGTTGACTATTAAAGAAAAAGGAAAAAGATTTTTGAAAGATGTATATAGTACAAATAAGTTCGAATATAATTGTATATAGTATTTTGTACATATAATTTAGTATAATAAAGAGCGTCATTTGACATCCCCAGATAATCACTATCTCAGGGTTTAAAAAAGAAAAAAAAAGCTATTATAATAATAAATCTAATAAATGTTATTTTAAAAATAAGTTGAACATAGATCATTTTTAATAGTAATCATGTTGTAATTATATACAATCAGATAATCGACCAATTACGATTGTAAACAATATAGGTTCAACCAATCAGAATTAATTATTTTGTGTAACTATAGAAAATTTGAGCCAACTTATAAAAACTTTACAATATATAGAAGTATAATTTTTTCAAACACTATATTTATTAAAATTTTACTATTATAAAAAGTATTTTGTACTACATATTATAAAATTTTTGGCTAAATTAATAACAACTATAAAAAGTTTTGTTTGTAGCATATTTTTCTATAAATCTTATTGTATGACTAAAATCATATGATAAATGATCTACATTCACCCTACCCTTAAAACTATACTACAGTATTTGGATTATATACTATAATATTAAGGTTTAAAAATAAATTATTATATATTTTTAAATATTTTACAAATTTATAAAAAATATTTAAATTTAAAGTTTTAATTTATAACTTTTTTTTTATTATACAAACTATATTTTTAATTCATTAAAAATAGTCTTTATATTATTTTAGATTAGAATAAAATTTTTTAAAATTTTAAAAAATTTGTATAATTTATAAATAAGAGTAAATTTATTCATTGCTCCATGTGATGCGCCGTATATGTCGCTCTCCCAATCAAATTTCAAGATCAGGTATAACATTACACGATTAAAAAATTCAAAACAAATGTTCGTTTTGTCAAAAATCGTCTATAACTTAAAATTGAGTATATAAAACTACTCTTAGGATTCTAACAAAAAAAATTCCTTGCATAATTTTATTATAAAACCCCCTCTCACCCATACACACAATCTATACCTTACCCTAACCCTATCCAATGAAAAAACAGGTAATTTTAATTGGTTTGATTTTACGTTACACCTGATTTTATGATCTGTGGCAGGTGCGACAACATCGCACGTGCAATGTATAAATTATATCTATAAATAAATATTCATAAACATAAAAAATATAGTAATTATTATAATAATTTAACTTTAACATTGTAGCGGGTCACTTAGACTACTTCTTTTTTTCATTTAACATAATGGGACCTGGGCTATTGTTGGTTAGGGTTTTATGTTAAAATTTTTATTTCGAAGTCTGTCGGTTGTTGTAAAATAACCTAATAGCTAACTTTAGGCCACGGATAAAGATCTAAAGTAGCGGGAGGCAATAGTGAAGCCTGAGTTTTTTTCATTCCCTTAGTTAAAAAATATATATTATCTTCCCTGCATGTATTAATAATATTAACTAATAAAGAATAAAGAGCCTGGTCTTGGTTATAAACCGGAAAAAAGAAAAATTTAACTTTAACATTTAATAATAATATTTTAATCAAAATTTATTAAAAATTTCTAAAAATTTAGTATTATATGTAGGGGTTATTTATATCCTGCGGGGGGTGGGTATTCTTATTTTTTGCACCTCCGATCGTACCAATCAGGTGATTGAATTTTGTGTAACGATCGAATGTAAACAAAGACAAAAAATGTAAACAAAAATTAAAAATCTAACTATCCTAAGAAAAATTAAAGATATTATAAAAAAAATGTTCGCCTATATGTAAAACCTCATGCTGAACAAGTTTACTTAGAGAACTTAAGAAGATTATCTTAGTAGACTCTTAAGATATTATCAAAAAACTAAAGAAAAAAATAAAAAAATGAAAATATCCTAAAATTCTATTAAGATAATCTTTGTTTGGCGCCTAAGTAAACTTGTTCAGCATGAAATTTTGCATATAAGTGCATTATCTAAAAGTATTTTTTATTAATATTATATGAGATATTGTTAAAATAAAAAATAACTCCAAAATTATAATTTAACAAATAACCAATCAAAATCGAGATGTGAGATGCAATGTAGATCGCTGGATGCGAGACATACATTTTTCCTTATATGTAATTTGTTATACTAAACAAATTTTACTTAATAATTATATTTAATTTGCTTAATAAAAATTAATTTTTAATATATAGCAATTTTAGTAATTAATTTTTAAAAATTACTATTTTCAGTTTGGTGTAATATTGCACTATATTAGATAATCCTAATTATTTCAAAAAATACTGCATAGAATTTTATAATTTTTTTTTATATAAAAGATATAGATTTATTAATTTATAGTTTTATTTTTAGCCCAATATCTTATTTATTTAATTTTATATTTATTTTTAAAAACTCCTACAATAATATGGCCACCCACTATATATAAATTTTAAATTGCATAAAATTTTTTAATTTTATATGTAAGTATCATTATTAGTCTGGAGTGAAGTGGAGGACTCTCTATTTTTATGAAAGGGTTTGATCAGCAAATGTTTGTCTGTCTGGCCGCATTATGTAATATACAACCAATCACATTCAACTGATCAACAAAAACAATAACAGATATGTAATTAACTTATATTGCTGTATTGATATTAAATATAATATATAGTATATAAATTAAATACTGTTGTTATAGAACAGGTTTCTAAATTATAACCACTAGAAAATTCTAAGTGTTTCTATTACTTTATTACTTTATTACTTTATTACTTTATTACTTTATTACTTTATTACTTTATTACTTTATTACTTTATTGGATTATTACTTTATTGTTTTATTACTTTATTTTATTGTTTTATAGTTTTATTGTTTTATTACTTTGCTTTATTGTTTTATTGTTTTATTACTTTATTGTTTTTATTACTTTTCAAAAGATATATAAACCCTAGCTTTTATTCTTTCTTAACTTTAGGATTTGTTTCCTGCAATTCTTTAGTTATAGGAATTCTTTAGGCACAGAAACCTTTAGATAGTCTTGTAACAAAGTCTTGAAAAGTACTTAAATAAAATATATCTTTGCCCAACTAAATACACTCCTGTTCTTTGAGTAAAATATATCAAACTGCCACAGTGAGGAAACATTCCACTTCCACACTGCTTCATATCTTCTCTGACCCTACAAGATCCCTGTCGCCGTGTGCTATGTTGCTAGTGGTATATTAAGAAGGCTATACCGCTTGTAACACTGTATTGGCTCCGGACATACAATGCTGTGCATTTACCTAGTTAATATATAAAATTACTAACAGTCATAGGACATGCTCTTTTAAAATAGCCTTGAAATAAGTTTATAATAAAAATTATCCCTTAGATTGTAACACAGGCAAATTTGCCTGCGTATTTTAAAATTTTTAATAAAATTTTAAATATTGATTTTAGCCATATCTTTTCTAAGTAAAAAATATTCTTTAAGTTTTGTTTAGTAACTTTGTTATAAAATTTTTTTTAAAATTATTAGAAAACTTTAATATAATAAATGTTTAAAGTTCTTGTATTGGCATTTTTACTATTAAAATTTTTCTTTAGATTTTTTCAAATTTTATATGTTCCCGTCTATAAAAAAATCTTTACTTCTAATACAAGTCTTAATTTTTACAAGTAAATTATTAAAGTTGCAATAATGAAAGTTGTCATCCTTTATATAAACTACAATATTGTCTTAAGAACTATAGTTCTAAAACTAAAACTAAATAAGATCGCAGAAAAATTGTAATAAAATTTTTTAAAAAAATTTTTTCTTAAAATTATCTATTTTCAGCTTATATGTAACTATAATTTATTTTCTTATAATATAAAAACTAATTTTGCAAAAAAGTAATCCTTATTTTCAAATATAATTGTACAAAGTTTTATTTAATTATTTTAGTATTTTAAAAAAGTAAATCAGAGCTAAAAAAGTGCAAAAACGCAGGCAAATTTGCCTGTGTTCTACTACAATCTAAGGGATAATAAAAACATATGAATTTACTATAAACTTTGAGCTAAAGATCCTTCTTGGCTTAACTAATTAATTTAAAATTAAATTTTACAAACATATAGAACAGAAAAGAAGAAAATTTTGAGCTTAAAAACTGTATTGATACAGTTTATAAGCTCAAATTTTCTTCTTTTCATTCTATATGTTTGCAAAATTTAATTTTAAGTTAATTAGCTAAGCCGAGAAGGATCTTTAGCTCAAAGCTTATAGTAAATTCATATGTTTTATTATAATTTTTATTATAAACCTGTTTCAAAGAACATGTCCTATGGGTTATGGTACAATTTCCTGAAAGCTATTTCCCAACATGTCATTTACCCAACATCACACAGGTGACAATTTGCTAAAAATATATATCCACAACTAACAAAATGCAACTCTAACCCTATATGAAGTCAGAAAATAGTTTTCAGAAAAGTGGCTTTAGAGAAAGTGAGAATCAATGGTCCTATAACTGTTAATTTTTATATAGTGAGCTATTTTAAATATTAATTTTCTTTTACTATAACTTTTTTCTACATATTAATTATAGTTGAAATTCTGCAGGTTAATAGAATAAGGTTACATCAAGATGCTTGCATAGTAGTACAAGAAAATACTTAATTTTGATTGGGTAATTTATAATATATCAAAATTTTAATTTTTTAATTTTTTTTTTAAAAAAAATTAATCAAATTTGAGATTTTTTTAAACAATATGTAATCAAAATTAATCTAATTTTTTTTTATAAATATGTTCTATAAATGTTCAAATATTAAATATATTTATTTAATTGCAAATTAATATGTAAAATTTTAAATAAAAACATTTTAATTCAAATGTATCAGATTTGTGTATCATGTTTAATAAGGTGACCAATATGTGAGTAATAAAATTTTTATTAGTGAAATTATAAATGTAAATTGAATATTACTTTTATATTATATTTAAATATAAGGAAAAGTGCGAAATTCTAAAATATTCTGATAAAAATTGTACTTATTTTTTCGAGTTTCTTTTGAATGAAGAAAATTTATTAGAACAATCTCAAAGCTTCTATGTTTGATTTTTTTGAAAGATCTAAGTGAATTTCAACTTATGGCTTTGAGATGATGTTTTTTAATCTAAATTAATAAAATTTAAACTACTCTATATGCAAATGCTCAAAACTTATACAGTATATTGATAGAAAAGTTTTAAACATGGCTTTATGCTTCAGTGTTTTATAAACAATTTATGTAAATTTCAAGGTAATTTGATACCTTGACAAGAAGTTGAATTGCTTTAAAATTTTATGCGATATTAATAATATGGTATTGATATATTTTATTTGATTTATTATTATAAAAATTGGTCATTGTTCATGTTACCTGAAAAATCCGTGATATAATACATGTCATAAGTTCGCTAGCATAGTTTTGATTACTTAGTTGATGTCGCACCCTAATACAGCATGTGCATGCCATGCATACATATATAGCTTATAATTTTTAATATTATAACAAAACCTATTATAACCAAGAAATTTCCGTTCCTGGTTTTGGAACAACCGCGTTGCGCAGCTACCTTATTTGTTTCCTTTTTAATATAATAAGATACCATGGCAAACATGCGTACAAAGTGGTGCAAATATTGCCCATCAATATGAGAAAATATTTACTAATAAAAATATATGGCACTTATGCCATAAATGTTCGATCTATCATTTATGCTATTTATCCCACTTATGCCACTTCTCTCGCATATGGCACATCCGGCACATCCGGCACATCTGTCACAAATGGCAGATCTAACAGATTCGCAGCGCAATCCCGAAATCTATAATAACAGGGGCAAGATCAGCAGGGGTAAAAACGTCAAGTCTTACCAAATATATATATTGGCTAAAACAGATGACTACGAGGATAGAATAATAATAAAAAAGAAAATCAGTGCGACTATGCCAGGTCACAACGTACATAAATTCAATACGATTTATCGCTAACGGATGCTCTCTTGTTTTTATTAAAGCTAAAATTACTTATTTAAATCCCATAAATAATGCTTAATTTCTTAATAAATATATAATAAATCCATATAATAAGTTTATATTTATCGTTTAAGCATAATTTGTTAAATATCATCCGGAACTTCTATATTAGCAGTTTTAGAAACATATATTTTCGATAACCTCACGCTAATTTCTGATATATTATATGGCTTGCTTGTATATATTGTTGATTTTTCAGTAACCATAGGTAAATTTTTACTGATCTCATCATTTTCTAAGAATTGCTTTTTAATTTTACTTTCACTTTCATTTTCGATAATATTCAACCATTCATTTAGTTTAGTAATTATTTCACTAATGTTAAGCCGTTTTTCTGGATCTGAATTCATGCATTGATTTGCCAACTCAACATAGCAATCAGGGGTAGCAGGTGCAAATTTTGGCCGTAATCCAAAATCACAAATCATAACTGCTAGATTATCATCAAATGTATAATCATTAAAAGGCCTTTGTCCAGTTGTCATCTCGACCATAATAATTCCAAATGAATAAATATCTGATGCTTTTGTGTATGGGTTTTTTTGAAAGAGTTCTGGTGCGATATAAGGTAAAACTCCATGAATACGTTCCTCTTGTTCTTTTTCGTCGAGTGGTTTTGATAAACCTAGATCAGTAATGTATGCTTCATAATTTTCCTTTAGCAAGATATTTCCAAGATGTAAATCTCGATGTAAATATCCATTAGAATGAATACGACCAAGATTAGACGCAATATCATGGAGTATCTTTAATTTAATTTTCCATTCAAATTTAAAGATATTAGTAAGGTTTTTACTTAATGATCCATATTTTGCATAACTAAGTACTAAAATATAGTCATTTGTTTTTTCATCTCTAGATATTCCCAAATATTGTCCTAAACTATGACAAGCTTTTAACTAAACAAAAAATAAATTAAATTAAATTTGAAATATTCGAAATTAAAAATAAATATTTAATTGTTTAAAAAATACCTCTTTTAAAAATGGTTCTTTATTTTTATTGGAACCCTTTACAATCTTAATCACTACATTTTCATATGATCCATACGAAGTCAGAAATTTTGTTTTAAAAACAGTAGAGAACGCTCCTTTGCCTATCTCTTCAATATTTTCAAATTTATCATATGGTATCCAATGAAAAAATCCTTTTTTTGTTTTTAAGTATTTTGTTCTGTAATGGCTGATTTTAAATACCATTAAAAGCAATATCAATATTCTTTTCAACAACAATTCCTTGACGGTAAAATTCACCAACTATATACATTCCATCAGCATAACCCATTTCTGCTGATTTCTTATACTGTAATATTCAAATGTTTTCTTTTCGTCTTGTTCAACACCACACAGTCCATAATTGTAACAATTTCCAACATTATGTGTTCCGACCGTTTCCCATTTCTGCAGCTTTTTGATAATATATGAATGCCTTATGTTCATCCTTATCAACTCCAATTCCATATTCGTAACAATATCCAAAGCTATTTGTTCCACAAGCATCCCCCATCTCTGCAGATTTCTGATAATAAATGAATGCTTTATATTCATCTTTTTCAACTCCAATTCCAAGTTGATAACATCTGCCGAGTTCAAATATTCCTTTAGTATTCCCCATCTCTGCGGATTTTTGAAAAGAAATGAATGCCTTTTGTTCATCTTTTTCGACTCCAATCGCTTCTTTATAACATACACCGACAAAAAATATTCCGTAAGAATCATCCATCTCTGCTAATTTTTGATAATAATTGAATGCTTTACGTTTATCCTTTGCAACCCATTTCCATAACGATAACAACTTGCAAGAATGATTTGAACTATAGAGTTGATTTGATTATCTAAGCAAAAATTGATAATATTAAATGGATTTTGCTTCTTTTTTATTAGAAATTGTTCTAATTTATCAAGAATAAATTGATAATTATAACTTTTCAATATTTCTTCAACATACAGATTACACATTTCATTAACAATTTCGATTAGAAAATCTTGTGAAAAATTCTGTAAACTGCCATCTTCTAAAGTCAATTGGACATCATTAATTTTTTCTGGTTGCTTTACAAGTAGGTTATTAGAATTCGACATTTTGGCGCAAGAATACTGCATATCGATATATGCATCAAAATTTATTGGTTATGTATAAGTATTACATTACACAACTTACATTTATTTTTAGATCCAATTTTTTTATGATAGGATTTTCGTGTAATTTCACATGATTGGCTGAATTACTAAATGATCGATCATCACAAATTTAATGTTTTTTTTTTGCAAATAAGTCTAAATATCTTGTTTACAAACTACAAATAAAAATTTAGAATTTCCAAGAATTTTCTCTTATTTCCATTTTTCTGAGACAATATATAATAAAGCACAAGAGATGGTCAATTTTACGGGCGAATGATTCCGGAAATCTCAAGCTTTTTGTCAAGATATAAAAATTAATGATAAAACCGACAAAAATATCTTTTTATAATCAAAATTGGATAATATATAACTGGGTTTTCACTATCTATATTTCATTGAAGCTTTAACTGAATAATATTAAAAGTCTCTCTTTTTTTTTTTTTTTACTATGAAGAACCTTTTTTCAAACTGAATTGTAAGCATTCGATTACAATAACGTACAATAAGCATATACAGTATACAGTACTAATTTTTCACAGTAGTATAATATCTATTTGAACATTGGATGATATAGATGGTTTTTTTACTAGGTAAAAATAATATATTTTTTTTTTTTGTTATATTCACTTAATTTTTACTAACCTTAGGCAAAGTGCAATTTCATTAAATATTTTGTTCGTATTAATAATTGATGCTATTTTCGAATTATACAGAATAATAGAATTCGAAAATATCAATCAATTTTGAAAAAAAATGCGCACTATATAATATTGGAAATAAAAATTAACTGATGCATTTTAGGATCATAGGCTTTTATTATTATGTTAAATTTATTAAATTCTAAATTTCCAATTTCCAGATTTATAGTGTGTAATTTTGGAAATCTGCCTATCACAATAATTGAAAAGAGTGATAAATTGAATTATTTATACAATTAAAGCACTAATGCAAAAATCAAAAATATTCGTAATACACAATAAAATAATAATAATTGTATAAAAGCTTTATTGGGGTTGTAGGATTGTTTTCTTAAAATGCTTTAACCACTATTTTTTTAAGAAATTAACATATTGGCGACTTCTACATATTGTATTACTCAGAAGCAATATTGACAATAGATCCAATGGATAAATTCATTTCTTTTTTCTCAATAGACAAAATGTCAACCTTAAACTTCGTTAAACATTTGCTTTATTTCAAGGTTCAGAATTTGACTTATTTCAAAATAAGTGAGGGTTAAAAGATCCTATTTCTGTTTGAATTCCGATTCCGAAAATTAAATATTCGTAGCCGGTGATAAAATTAGCTTATTTTGATAAACATTCTCATAGACAATACGCAGCCACTTCTTTTTAAATAAATAAGTTTGGAGTTTCAAAGTTAACAAATAATTGACGCATTTCAAATATAAATAGGATTTTATTCATAGATTTTTTAATTATGTTGTATTATAAATCGGAAAAATAAAATATGATTTTCTGATTTTAACTTTGAAACCCCTGATATTTATTTTGGCCCGTATCATTTCACCGAGTTGCTTTTTATATCTATAAATAGTAAATGCTTTCGATTACAATAAATTGCAACAATATAAATATAAAAATGTTAGTGCAAGTAGCAATTGTGTCGCCATTTTATTCGGCATAATTTATGTTTAATTGCAATAAATTATTTATAACTTTCATTATAAATACTGTTTACAAATACTTACTAATGTTTGTTTTATGATATTATAAACATTTCTGTTAATGAAACGTAATTTTGAATTAATATTTGCTAACAAAAATGAAGTTAGTAAGGTATACATACTATATTGTGATTCTAAATTGTTTTCAAACTTTACACATACCTAAATTGCTAAATCTCTAATATTCATCAAGTCCTCAAGCTGTAATTTGAATTGGATGTATGAAATCCCGTCTCTAATAGGATGAATTAGATTATGTCACTTAGACTGCCACGAATCATTGATCGTTTTCTTAAAAAAAAAAAAAAAAAAAAAAAAAAAAAAAAAAAAAAAAAAAAAAAAAAAAAACAAAAATTAATCTTTTGTTTACAAAAAGTGCGAATAATTATTTATGCCCACCTCCATAATCAAAATTAATCAAAAACATTAACAAAATAAGAGAAAAAAATCAATATATTTAAATTGTAAAAATAAGCAAATATAATATTTATGCACCTCCAGAATTCTTTTTCTAGTAAAAAATCAATCGTAAATAATTAAAAATATTTGCAAAAATAGAAGAAATGTTTAAAATATTTTTGTTTGCAAAATGAAGCGAATTATTTTTTATGCATTTCCGGTGTTCTTTTTCTAGTAAAAATGATCGAAAATATCAAAAATATTGACGAAAATAAGAATATATATACTGTTTATATTTTTTATTTATTTATACACTAAAAAGTTCTTTTTCTAGTAAAAATGATCGAAAATATCAAAAATATTGACGAAAATAAGAATATATATACTGTTTATATTTTTTATTTATTTATACACTAAAAAGTTCTTTTTCTAGTAAAAATAAATCAAAAATTACTGAAAATAAGTGCTTCGAATCAATTAAGAAGTTTTTTATAAAGTTATTGTTCAGTATTTTATTTTCAAGAGAATAAATTTGTTGATTACTTCAAAAATAATTGGCAGCACTTAAAATGTATAAACTCATTTTTTTTTGATACAATGAACATTCGATAACTATAATTAATTGTTTACAAATTCAAAGAAACAATGTTAGTATTAAACGCAAAAATTATTGACAATATTTTTAATAATAATAACTGAAAGTTTTAGTCGCTATGATCTGTGATATATTTTGTCTCTCCAATAGGAACTTGGGAAAATTAGTAAATCCAACTGATAGGTGATTATGATACATGTTAAATGATTAAATGAGTGATTATATGCAAAATGGCTTGTCAACTTAGTCAGTAGGCATAAAAATTAATGAGTAATAAGTACCTTATAAAATACTTTGATCGCTATAATTTAAATAAATCGATTTGAATAACTGATAAGGGCAAACCGAAAATAAATAGACTTTGAATAGTAATTGTTATAATTTTAATTTTCACATTTATACATAGTTGCTAATTCTTAAAAAAAAAATATTAACTGGCTTTTAATAAAGTTTAAATATAGTACTTGAACATTTAAACCTTGGTATGGGTTTAATATAAAAATTTAACTTATGTGCAGATTTATCGATCAATTTCACTATACTTGGAAATTAGCAAAAAGTAGCTAAGTTTCAATATTATTATTAATAAACAAAGCAAATTGGCTGATCTGCGGAATTTGATCATATGAATTTAGATCATGTGATTAATACTTTATTAGCGCAGTATAAATTGTGGATTCGAATCCGATCATCGGATCCGCGGAATACTAGCTGCCACTGCAGATTCTCGACATTATTTAAATAAGAGACGATCAAAAATTTAGGACGGAATTACTCCAAAATTTATTAATAAATCACAACTGCTCATTAAATGAAAAAGATTCCTGGATTAAATTTTACAACCGAGTTTATCATAAATCACCACCTAAAAATTTTCATATCATGTGTTATTCATTTAACATATTTTTGTCATATTTTTATCATTTTTTTTGTTATATAGTTAAATTTATTGAAAACAAGGGATCATATAATAATTTTTTTCTTGAAACAAAGATCCTTCACTAATCATCTGGGCTTATTATGTTTGTACCCAAAATTTAAAGGGGTATTAGCCGATCAGTAGTTGCTAAATTTTTATTTGACTGATATATCTTATATCAATATCGGCATAAATAAAACGTAGCAGTAATTGATTAGTTATTGATTTGATTGGTGAAAAAAATAATTGGTTAAAGGATGGGATAATTTAGTCGTAAGTTTTATTATGTGAGTTTTTAAATTTAAAGTACTTTTTAGTGTCGTACACATCAAAAAATTAAATTTAAGAGATCATTTATTAGTTTTTGTGATCAGAAAAAAGTCCAATAAAAAAAAAATTAGCCCACACAATTACTAATAGAAGTACAATTTTTTTGACTTAAAAAAAAAAAAAAAAAATATATATTTTTTAATGTTGGTTTGCAAGAGGATAATAAAAATGAAATCTTGGAAATTTTTATTTGTTGGCTAGACATTTAGATTAATTCGTGAAAAAAGTCATAAAATTGGGAAAGTTTGTAGATTTCCGTTGATGATAGGTAATCTGATGATGTTTGAAAAGCATTGTATAACTAATAAAATTTTAATTTTTTCAAAGAAAACTTTTCATCATACTTCTTGAAATTCCAAAGAAATTAACGATATTATTGATGAACTGAGAATTATAATCTTTGCGCATTATTCACTAACTTGGTAATGCGAAAATAAATTATGTAGACTTTTTAATACAAGTTTCTTTGTTTTAATTTAGCCGAATATATATTTGCGGATCCACCCGGACTGTTTGTTCGGATAAATCGGAAAAATAAAGTTATTTTTTAATCTTATATCCGAATATTCTAGCACAGTTTGTACAAGTATTCATAATGTTAATACGTTGCACATGTGAGTAAATTTTTTTTTTTATTAGTAATACAGTAATAGCTTGCACATTTTTTGGGATTTACAAGACTTCACTCAATTCGGATTCATTTTCATTATTACTACACTCATCCTTTGTCAAGCTCTTTCCTAAGATAATGACATATTAGAATATGTGAAACGCTTCTTCCATAAGGTTAATTTCGTCTAACTGTTTATATATAGTTTCGTACTGTACATAAATTTCACGTATTATTAGTTATGTCAAATTTGCAGTTACGAAAAATCCAAAATTAAAAATTTACTAACATGAATATAAGGGAAATAATGCTCATTACCATTTGCATTCTAAAAAAAAACTCGCAAAATTTCTTATATACTAGTCCATTATTTTGCACTAGCCCTGACCCTGATAAAAAAAACTTTATATGTTGCGCTTTATTTATCTGTTTTAAAATTTTTTGTTAATTGTAGAGTAATGCGCTAGACTCGTTTGTTTTTCATCATCAAAATTCAATGATCGGAATGGCGCGATTCAGGCTCTGATTAAGTATGTAATGATCTCGCAGTCATTTCTAATTCTAAGGTCAGTAGAGAAACATGTGCTGTTTCTAACGTTATTAAAACCTATGCAATCTATAATTATGACAAGCATAGCACTTCGGTAGCCTATTATAGTAAATTATAATGTTTTTACGTCATTTCAAAATTTAAATCTTGAGTTTCAATATGGTTAGGATGAACCATACGTGGAAAGAATAGATTTTGATGAAATAATTATTATTGAATCTGACTCAGGTTGCCAAGAAGTAATTTGCCTATATATATATAAATATATATGAAAATTATTTGATTTGGCTTAAACGAATTTTTAGCTATCAAATAACCTGCTTTATAAGTGAAATTATGCTGCAAAACTTTATCCACACGAATGGCTAAAGGCAATTTACCTTATTTTGCCAAATAGAACAGGTAATTTACCAAAAAATATTTTAAAATTACGGTAATTTAACAATCTTGGATCAGTCGAAATTTTAATTTGTCTTACTACGTATTTATAAACAAGGTAGAGCGCAAAGTTTCAAAAGATTTAATACTGATGATTCAAAATTTTGTTTACATCGGATGTTGATTGTTTGCCTCAGAACGCCAGAGGGAGTTTATGCACTAACAGTTTTTAATGACCCCTAAAGCAAAAATCGCACGTTTATTTTTTTTTCTCATAAATATACATATATTCGCGGAGATTCGTCACGAGTTTCGTCATTCGTAATGAGTTTCGTCATTCGTCACGAGTTTCGTCATTCGTCACGGGCTTCGTCATTTGTATTCGTCTAATTGAAATCGCCAGACGAAACGGTTATGTCATTCGTTTAAACGAACTGTTTCGTCTTTCGCCAGGCATCATTATACGCCACACCACGTGATGGTCACGTTACTGCAAAAGTGTCTAGACTCCTGGCGAGACCTGGTACAGAAAGTAGGGGTGCGCATACAACAAACATATATATACCTGATACTGTATTTGTAATGACCTTAATCCTATCTTAAATTTAATGTACAAATGTCGCAAATAAGCACTAAATTACTTGTACGTTTCTCCAATGATTTTGCGCAACTGCTTGAAAGTAAATATGATTATAACGTTATAGTTAAAGTCGGGCAGAAAAGTTTTAAGTTACATTCACTAGTTTTATATCAACGTTCATCATTCTTTCGTCAAGAATTAACAACCGCAACTAAAAAGAATAATATTATTGAAATTACTTTAACTGATATTACTGTTGAAGCTTTTAAAATTTTAATAAAGTAAGTTTACTTTTATTTATGATAGTTGGAATATCACCATAAATTAATTATTATAAAAGATATTGCATCAATACTTTAAATTAAACGTTAGAGCTATTGCTTAAGTTGGATGCTAGGTTTTAGGTTGAGAAATTTTTACATAGTACTGTATCCAAATACAAATAATTTTAGCCATTTTTGAAAAGTAGAATATTTAGTGAGGAAAGTCTATTTATATTAAAACTAATTAAAGGTCTTTTAACATAGATATATTTACACTGGTACAATCTTATTAGAAGGTGATAAAGAATCTACTATATTTGATCTTTTAGTTCCATCCAGCAAATTAGGTCTAGTAGAATTAATTGAATACATTCAGTCTTATCTTATTGATAACAAAGCATCTTGGCTTAAATTGAAATTTGCCAAAGTTTATTCTACCAGTTTTCAAGATAATAATTTTAAGGCTTTACAGATTTTTTGCACTGATATCCTCGCGAAACATCCTAACATCATATTAGCTTCCGACGAATTTACTTCTATTCAAAAAAATGCGTTGATAAATCTTTTAAAAAGAGATGATATACAAATTGAAGAATCAGAAATTTGGGATAAGGTTATTCAATGGGGAAAAGAACAAACTCCAGATCTACCTTCTGATCTCAAACAATGGACTGAAAAGAATTTTTTAGATTTAAAAACTACACTTGATCAATGTATTCCTTTAATTAGATATTTTCAAATGCCTGGAAAAGATATTGTGGCAAAGGTTAAACCTTATCGACAAATTCTTGGATTAAACTTATGGGATGATATTTCGACAAAAATTATGGATCCTAATGCATCCATTTCTTCAACTGTTTTACCTGCTCGTAAAAAAATTCCTGTTCAACTTCCTGTCCGTGAAGTTCATTTTATTAATCCATCATCTATTATTAATGATAAACATTTTGCAGAGATTTCATCCTGGATTGACCATCGTCCGTCAAAATATGATATTACAGAAATACCTTATAAGTTTAATTTACTTCTTAGAGGAAGCAGAGATGGATTTACTCATGAAAAATTTCATCGACTATGCGATAATATACCTGGCACCGTGGTTATTATAAAAGTTAATGGTACAAACGAAATACTTGGTGGATATAATCCATTAATCTGGATGTCTAATGATCTTTCTGAATGTCTTTCGACAATTAAATGGCTTTCGACAACAGATAGTTTTATTTTTTCATTGAAAACCCAAAATTTACCGAATTCGATCCTTAGTAGAATTCATGCAAAATTCGCAATTGGATGGCATAGCATGCGTGGTCCAATTTTTGGTGGATCCTTTTTTATGCAAGATGACAGTAAGAAATGGTATTATGTTCATAAAGATGCAAATTACGAAAGGCGACTTAGATCTGATAATACTAATCTCTTAATTGATGAATTTGAAGTATTTCAAGCCTTGAAAAACTGATTTGAATTTTAAACATATGATCAAAAGATATTGAGGACCTTTTCTGAATATATATTTAGGGATAATTTTGATGGTGTTATTAGAAATTTAGAATTCTCTAGTATATTCCAAGATACAATTTTTTAATGATCGACAAGTATTATAATGTAATCTTTGCTATTCTAAATAAATTAATTGCACTATTAAGTGCATTATTGAGATTTGCTCACGTATGATTTTTACTGTGATATTAATAATCATAGTGATGCATGATAAATCAAAATAAAGACTTTAGTTAATGATCGAGCAACTTTTATGACTCATTAAGCGTCATCGAAATTTTGCTATACAAAAAATAATAAGCAACATAAGGCCAACTGCGTCTATTTTTTATTTATATATTTTACCAATTCCATATATGATTATACAATGTGTCAAAGGTAAAAATATGATGTATTAACAGAAAAATTACTGCATTTTAGGTTCTCCAATATTTATTTACGAAAAAAATATAACACTAGTAATTATAAAATTTTGAAAATCTAGTGCCAAAATATATATGTATAGTATTTGAAGTAAATGTTTTTTGACCGAATTGATAAGATCATTGGACGTCTGTACTATTTAACTCTGTTAACTATGTGTCTCATATCTTATTTATCTTGCGTTTAATCGATGAAAATTGTTTCACTAATAAAGCTAAATATTTTCCGATGCATTTTCGAAACATTTCATTTCATTAAATAAGTCACTCGAAGCCGCTTTGAGGAATGCATTTGGATATTGTATATTTAAAAAGTACGTTTTTGTGTATTATACTTTGGCTATTTGATATATTTTATTCTGATTAATTTTAGCCAGATCTATTCAATTTGAGTGAATTATATATTGTTAAGAAATTATTGTGATTAAATAAATAATAGAATATGTTCTCAGCGAGTTCATTATTGTTAAAATCGTAAAAAATGATTATTAATAATAAACCGTGCATAAATATTACAGGTTTTATTCTTGTATGTGTGAGTCTAATTTGCTTCTGAATAGCACAAAGCATGGCTTTATTTATATCTAGTATTATTTTTTATTTATCTATCTTAAAACATAGTAATATTTCCTTTTGAAAGTTTCTCCAAACTTAATTATTTATTTAAAAACAAGATCATTTGGTAGTTAATTTTTGGTTTTACAGTTTTATATTACACGAAACCTGAAACTATCAATTTTCTTTTATTAGTTTCAGCGTCGAATTTTCTAGATATTAGTGCGATAAAGCCTTCAAGTAACGTCTGATAAGTGTATCATTAAAAAAAAGTTGAAATGACAATGTAGGTAGGATAATACAAACAAAAAATTAACCTCACACTGACTAATTTATTTACATTATGAAAAAAATAAGCACCAAAATATTATGCTTATCATTATTGTTTGTTATTTATCAATTGGTTGATAAAAAATTGTTTGATGAAAAGTCATTAACTGCATAACTGTATATGAAAAATCTCAGAATTAATTCCATAGAAAAATGAAAATTATTATATCGCATAATTCTATGCATGCTACGTTTATTTTCTAAACTACAATTTGTTACTTTAGAATTTAAATTATCGAATAGGTTAATTAATAAATGTTTTTTATACTAACATATTTAATAAATTTAAACATATCTAATGAGAGGTATTAGGTAAAGATCAATGCTGCTACCTTGATTTTTAATAATTTTTATTTTCAATAAGTTAATTGGAATATAAAAAGTATTTCTGTAAATTTGATTATATTTTATCGACTCATAAAATAATAAATGTACTTATTGTATGATACATTTATATTTTGTTTGTATTAATATTTGAAGCTATTTTCGAATTATACAGAATAATAGAATTCGAAAATATCAATCAATTTTGAAAAAAATGCGCACTATTAGAATTTTCATAATATTAGAATCGGATATAAAAATTAACCGATGCATTTTAGGATCATATGCTTTTATATGTTAACCCGATTTCCAGATTTTTAGTGGTGTGTAATTTTGGAAATCTGCCTATCACAGTAATTTGAAGAGTGATATAATGAATTACTTTATGCAATTAAAGCACTATTTCAACAATCAAAAATACACGTAATACACAATAAATAAAAATAATCGTATAAACAGCTTTGTTAGGGTTGTAAGGATCTATTTTCTTAAAATGCATTTTTAACCACTATTTTTTTTAAGAAATTAACATATTAGCGACTTCTACATATTGTATTTACTCAAGAGCAATATTGAAAATAGAACCAATGGAGAAATTCATTTCCTTTTTCTCAATAGATAAAAGTGTCAATTCAGCCAAGATAGTTATTTCTAAATTTCGCTAAATGTTTGCTTTTATTTCGAGTTTTAAAATTTGACTTACCGGCATTTCAAATTAAGTGAGGTTTAAAAGATCCTATTTCTGTTTAAATTCCGAATCAGAAAACTAAATAGTCGTAGCCGGTGGTAAAATTAGTTTATTTGACATAAAGAATTTTGTATTTTTTTAAAAAAAATAAGGTTTGTACGTCACTTCTTTTTATATAAATATGTTATTTATTTTTGCCCGTGTCATTCTGATTCGCCAAATCTTGTTACTTTTTTGATAAATAGTTTCACAACATTGGTAGGAAAATCCAAATTTTTAGTCCACATTTATCGATAAATAGTTTCCCAACATTGGTAGGAAAATCCAAATTTTTAGTCCACATTTATCGTAGGCAAAGATTATTACAACGTTTAAAGTTGGATTTTTCTATTTCCCTACTTGACAAATCTTTGAATTAATATGCCTTAATGAAATTAATATAACTTATAATTTAAATAAAAAAATATATCTTTATCATTACTAAGTAACTTCAAGGTGGATAACAATAAAAATTTAAGCAATACAAGTATAAATTAGTTTATGTTTTTCTTGAATAGTTACATTCTTAAATGCCACAAATTATGATAAATCTCCAATTTAGAAATTGGCTGAACTCAATAGTTTAAGCTTTCCAATAGTTTGTACAAAACTTTTTTTTTATAGAATAATATCCATTAACAATAATAAATAAAACATGTATCACTAAATAAAGGAACCATCAGTAATAATTCTGGTCAAATTTGTCGATCATTTGGCCAAATTTTAAATTATTTAACTCCAGATCTGGTCTATCGACCATTTTGACCGTAATAACTGATGGTTTCTATATTTACTAGACTGTGCAAATCCGCCAATATGTAAAGAAAGCAATGCTTTTTCACCAGCTATGAAAATTTTAAAAATATTTAACTGAAATATCTCAGAAATAACTTGACAAAATATAGACTTCGCTCTGTAATAAGAATTTTAAAAA
>QKWP01000957.1:126839-150570 GCA_003550325.1 Gigaspora rosea
AATTTGTTTAAACAAATACCTCTTTTAAAAATGGCTCTTTATTGTTATTTGAACCCTTTACAATCTTAATTGCTACATTTTCATGTGATCCATATCGGTTCAGATATTTTGTTTTAAAAACAGTAGAGAACGCTCCTTTGCCTATCTCTTCAATATTTTCAAAGTTATCAGATGGTATCCAATGAAAAAATTCTGTTTTGCCTTGTGTATTTTGTTCTGTAATAGCTGATTTTAAATACTATTCAAAAGCAATATCAATATTCTTTTCAACGATAATTCCTTTCCAGTAACATTCACCAACACAATGCATGCCATCAGCATGCCCATTTCTGCTGATTTTTTATAATATTCAAATGCTTTCTTTTCATCCTTTTTAACTCCAGTTCCATCTTTGTAACAAAGTCCAACATTACACGTTGCTAAAGGGTTCCCCATCTCTGCAGCTTTTTGAAAATATATGAATGCCTTATGTTGATCCTTTTCAACTCCAATTCCAAAGTCATAACAATATCCAACACTATTTGCTCCTTCAGCATCTCCCATCTCTGCAGATTTTTGATAATAAATGAATGCTTTGTGTTCATCTTTTACAACTCCAATCCCATTATCATAACAATAGCCGAGTGCAAATATTCCTCTAATGTTCCCCATCTCTGCAGATTTTTGATAATAAATGAATGTTTTATGTTCATCTTTTTCAACTCCAATTCCATTATCATAACATACACCGACGAAATACATTCCATAAGGATCATCAATCTCTGCTAATTTTTGGGAATAATTGAATGCTTTACGTTCATCCTTTGCAACCCATTTTCCATAACGATAACAACTTGCAAGAATGATTTGAACTATAGAGTTGATTTGATTATCTATGCAAAAGTTGATAATATTAACAGGATTTTGCTTCTTTTTTATTAGAAATTGTTCTAATTTATCAAGAATAGATTGATAATTAGTGGTTTTCGATAATTCTTCAATATATAGATTACACATTTCATTAACAATTTCGATTAGAAAATCTTGAGAAAAATTCTGTAAATTACTATCTTCTAAATATAATTGGGCATCATTGTTTTTTTCTGGTTGCTTTACAAATTGGTTATTGTAATTTGACATTTTTGGCGCAAGAAAATTATATTGCGTATAGCCTTAAATTTATAGTGTTATTTATACATTGATTTTTATATGCAATTTTTTTTATTCATTTGATTTCATGTGATTGGCACGTATGTATTAGCAAATGATCGTCCATCACATGGATGTCTGTAAATAAAACTAAATTATATATTTAGGAAAACACGAGAGCTGGTCACTCTTAAGGTCGAATAATTGTGGAAATCTCAAGTTTTTTTCGTTATAAAAAAACTCATAAAAATATCTTTTTAAAACCATAATTGAATAATTTTTAATTGGTTTTCACTATCCGTACTTCTCACTTTAACTGAATAATATTAGAAGTATCTTTTTGTTTTTAACATGAAAACCCTTTTTTTGAAACGGAACTGTAAGCATTCGATTACAATAAATTAACAATAAACGCATATACAGTACCGTATGTTGGATCATATCGTTAGCGTTGACTAGATAAAAATAATATTTTTTTTTAGTTTTATTCATTTAATTTTTACAGACTTTAGGCAAAAGTACAATACTATTAAATGTTTTGTTCGTTTTTAAAATTTTAATAATATTAGAACTGGATATAAAATTAACTGATAGATTTTAGCAAAACATAGGCTTTTATTATGATATGAATACCAAATTCCCGATTTCCAGATTTCAAGTAATGTGTAATTTTGAAATCTACTTACTGATCACAATAATTTGAAAAGAGCAATAATTGAATCTTGCATTTATACAGTTAAGCACTTCTTTAAAAAACAAAAATAATACACAAAAAATAAGAATAATCGTATAGAAAGTTTTATTAGGGTTATAGACTCTGTTTTCTTAAATTGTATCTTATAACATCACCATTATTTTTTTAAAAAATTAACATACTATTAGCGACTTCTCACATATTGTAATTACTTAACAGTTAATAGCAATATTGGCAGTAGAACCAATGGAGAAATTCATATCATTTTTCTCAATAGATAAAAATTGTCAGCCCAGCCCAAAGCATATTCGACGCTAGTTGATTAGTTATGTCTAAAATTCTTAAAAATTTGCTTTTATTCGGGGTTTCGGAATTTGACTTATTTCATAACAAGTGAGGTTTAAAAGATCCTATTTCTGTTTAAAATTCCGAATTAGAAAATTAAATAGTCGTAGCCGGTGATAAAATTAGCTTATTTTGACAAACATTCTCGTAAGCGATTTTGTAAGTAAGTGTATTATTTAAAAAAAAAAAAAGGATTTGTACGTCACTTCTTTTTGAATAAAAAATACGTCATTCATTTGAGTCCCTGCTATTTCACCGACAATCAGTTCTACGATATCTTGTTACTTTTTGAAATTAGTTCCGAAAATTGGTAGCAAAATCAAAACTTTTAATCCACATTTATTGTAGGCAAACGATAATTACAATGTTTAAAGTTGTATTTTTCTTTTTCCCTAACTATAAAAAATATACTTTTTTAATTACAAAGTAATTTCAAGGTGGATAAAATAAAACTTAAGCATAAATTAGTTTATATTTTTTTTTTAATACCGGTAGTTACATTCATAAATGAAAAATTATAATAAATCTTGAATTTAGAAGCTTGTTGAACCTTATACGGTAGTTTAAGCTCTTCAGCAACTCGTATGATTCTTTTTTCTTTTTTATAGATTAATATTCAATAACAAATAATAAAACAAGTTTAATATCAACGTCTAATAAATTAAGATATTTACGGTCATTATTTGACCAAATTTTAAATTATTTAACTCTAACTCTGGTCCAAGAAATCGACAATTTTGACTGGAATTATAACTAATGGGTCCAATATTTACTTGACTGTGCAAATCCGCCGATATGTATATAGTTTAGCTTTGATATTAAGACAAAATCTATAGTAGGATAGATATTGGTTTTTTACAATCTTTTAATTGACCCACAACATCGATGTTTTATTAGCATTATAAGATTCATAAGTTTCTAGTGTGGTATTATTCTTGCATAATGCTTTTGTTTATTCTGATAATAAACTCTAATCAAGTTAGCATAGTAGTTGTCTTGTAAAGTGCACCTGCCAACTCTTTTTCTCATTTGATCCAAGATTATTATTATAACTTTACTATGTAGCGATTATAATCGATTGATCAAAAATCGCTTTATAAGTTACCCCCGCATATTTATTTTGTTTATATTTATTTATTGTTATAAATTTTACTAGTTAGAGTTTCGTATTCGAAAATAAGCTACCCCTTTGTTGTGCCTTCAATTACTTAAAATAGTAAATAACCCGAAAATAAGCTGCCCCAGATTTTTTTTAAAAATCGGCAAAAAAAGGTAGCTTATTTTTGGCAACATACGGTAATGCCTGACAAAACTATTTTCACACAGATTAAACGTTTTGCCTCTGGTTTTGTTTGAAAAAACCCAGACAAATAACAAAACTATAGATGAATGATAAAACTATAGATGAATCAAAACTGTAGATGAAATAACAGAACTATAGACAAATAACAAAACTATAGAAATTAACAAAACTATAAATGATTGATAAAAACATTGCTAAAACTATTTTCACACTGACAAAATAGTTACATCTATAGTTTCATCTGACAAAACCTTGAAGATTGATGAAACTACAGATAATTAATAAAACAATAGACGATTTACAAACCTATAGATAAAACTAAAGATGATTGATAAAACTACAGATAATTGATAATTGATAAAACTAGAGATGAATTCATGCATACTAAGAAAGTGTCGGCTAATTGGGGATAATTAAAACTAACAAACTAATTTAACTAACACATAACTATACAACAGTTGCCCTATAACTCCTCAACCTTGAATCGGTAGACAGATATTAATTTTATAGCAAGAATGAATAATTTCTGTAGTAACAAAATACCAATTCTGTTGTGCAAAATAATAATTCTGCAAAAATTCTGCGATCTGACCATAATTACATAAATCGGCCAGCATTATGGTTGTAAATTCCGGCCAAATTTAAATGCTGCCGGCATTACATTGAGAAAGGAACCTAAATTTGGCCCAAAATCACGATTTTTATAAGCCATTTCTATTAAAATTCCGTGAATGAGAAAAGCATTGTCCCTGTCCTATAGTTCTATTTTCTTAATTCCAAAATTGTAGGATTCGAATATTCAATTTCAATCGTGAACTAAGTTCACACTGTCACGGCAATCAGTATTGTAAACCAAATGATCAAAATTTATGCTCGGAACCAATAAAAATTGCAGGATCTTCGAATCTTGTGACTTAACAATAAAATCAAGAAATCAAAAAATAAACAAAAAAAGATATACTCAAAATTTTGTTTACATCGGATGTCGAGTTTATGCACTAACCGGTTTTTAATGATCCCTAAAGCAAAAATCGCACGTTTATTTTTTTTCTCATAAATATATATATTCGCGGAGATTAGTCACGAGTTTCGTCATTCGTCATGAGTTTCGTCATTCGTCACGAGTTTCGTCATTCGTCACGGGCTTCGTCATTCGTTATTCGTCTAATTGAAGTCGCCAGACGAAACGGTTATGTCATTCGTCTAGACGAAACTGTTTCGTCTTTCGCCAGGCATCATTATACATTATACGCCACACCACGTGATGGTCACGTTACTGCAAAAGTGAGACCTGGTACAGAAAGTAGGGGTGCGCGTACAATAAACATATATATACCTGATACTGTATTTGTAATGACCTTAATCCTATCTTAAATTTAATGTACAAATGTCGCAACTACTTGTACGTTTCTCCAATGATTTTGCGCAACTGCTTGAAAGTAAATATGATTATAACGTTATAGTTAAAGTCGGCCAGAAAACTTTTAAGTTACATTCACTAGTTTTATATCAACGTTCATCATTCTTTCGTCAAGAATTAACAACCGCAACTAAAAAGAATAATATTATTGAAATTACTTTAACTGATATTACTGTTGAAGCTTTTAAAATTTTAATAAAGTAAGTTGTTTACTTTTATTTATTATAGTTGGATTATCACCATAAGTTAATTATTATAAAAGATATTGCATCAATACTTTTAAATTAAACGTTAGAGTTATTGCTTAAGTTGGATGCTAGGTTTTAGGTTGAGAAATTTTTACATAGTACTGTATCCAAATACAAATAATTTTAGCCATTTTTGAAAAGTAGAATATTTAGTGAGGAATGTCGTATTTATATTAAAAACTAATTAAAAGTCTTTTAACATAGATATATTTACACTGGTACAATCTTATTAGAAGGTGATAAAGAATCTACTATATTTGATCTTTTAGTTCCATCCAGCAAATTAGGTCTAGTAGAATTAATTGAATACATTCAGTCTTATCTTATTGATAACAAAGCATCTTGGCTTAAATTGAAATTTGCCAAAGTTTATTCTACCAGTTTTCAAGATAATAATTTTAAGGCTTTACAGATTTTTTGCACTGATATCCTCGCGAAACATCCTAACATCATATTAGCTTCCGACGAATTTACTTCTATTCAAAAAAATGCGTTGATAAATCTTTTAAAAAGAGATGATATACAAATTGAAGAATCAGAAATTTGGGATAAGGTTATTCAATGGGGAAAAGAACAAACTCCAGATCTACCTTCTGATCTCAAACAATGGACTGAAAAGAATTTTTTAGATTTAAAAACTACACTTGATCAATGTATTCCTTTAATTAGATATTTTCAAATGCCTGGAAAAGATATTGTGGCAAAGGTTAAACCTTATCGACAAATTCTTGGATTAAACTTATGGGATGATATTTCGACAAAAATTATGGATCCTAATGCATCCATTTCTTCAACTGTTTTACCTGCTCGTAAAAAAATTCCTGTTCAACTTCCTGTCCGTGAAGTTCATTTTATTAATCCATCATCTATTATTAATGATAAACATTTTGCAGAGATTTCATCCTGGATTGACCATCGTCCGTCAAAATATGATATTACAGAAATACCTTATAAGTTTAATTTACTTCTTAGAGGAAGCAGAGATGGATTTACTCATGAAAAATTTCATCGACTATGCGATAATATACCTGGCACCGTGGTTGTTATAAAAGTTAATGGTACAAACGAAATACTTGGTGGATATAATCCATTAATCTGGATGTCTAATGATCTTTCTGAATGTCTTTCGACAATTAAATGGCTTTCGACAACAGATAGTTTTATTTTTTCATTGAAAACCCAAAATTTACCGAATTCCATCCTTAGTAGAATTCATGCAAAATTCGCAATTGGATGGCATAGCATGCGTGGTCCAATTTTTGGTGGATCCTTTTTTATGCAAGATGACAGTAAGAAATGGTATTATGTTCATAAAGATGCAAATTACGAAAGGCGACTTAGATCTGATAATACTAATCTCTTAATTGATGAATTTGAAGTATTTCAAGTCTTGAAAAACTGATTTGAATTTTAAACATATGATCAAAAGATATTGAGGACCTTTTCTGAATATATATTTAGGGATAATTTTGATGGTGTTATTAGAAATTTAGAATTCTCTAGTATATTCCAAGATACAATTTTTTAATGATCGAAATAGTGTACAAGTATTATAATGTAATTTTGCTATCCTAAATAAATTAATTGCACTATTAAGTGCATTATTGAGATTTGCTCACGTATGATTTTTACTGTGATGTTAATAATCATAGTGATGCATGATAAATCAAAATAAAGACTTTAGTTAATGATCGAGCAACTTTTATGACTCATTAAGCGTCATCGAAATTTTGCAAATACAAAAAATAATAAGCAACATAAGGCCAACTGCGTCTATTTTTTATTTATATATTTTACCAATTCCATATATGATTATACAATGTGTCAAAGGTAAAAATATGATGTATTAACTGAAAAAATTACTGCATTTTAGGTTCTCCATATTTATTTACGAGAAACTTTTTTAAAATAATAAAAAAATCGGATAAGATTGATAATTTATGTGTTAATTAAAAAGGGTTATAAAAAAAAAAAGTATAACACTATTTAATCTAGCAATTATAAAGTTTTGATAATCTAGTGCCAAAATATCTATATACAGTATTTGAAATAAATTTTTTTGACAAAATTGATAAGTTCATTGGACGTCTGTACTATTTAACTCTGTTAACTATGTGTTTCATATCTTGAAAATTGTTCCACTAATTAAAGCTAAATATTTTCCGATGCATTTTCGAAACATTTCATTTCATTAAATAAGACAATTGAAGCCGCTTTGAGGAATGCATTTGGATATTGTATATTTAAAAAGTACGTTTTGTGTATTATACTTTGGCTATTTAATAGATTTTATTCTGATTAATTTTAGCCAGATCTATTAAATTTGAGTGAAATATATATTGTTAAGAAATTATTGTGATTAAATAAATAATAGAATATGTTCTCAGCGAGTTCATTATTGTTAAAATCGTAAAAAAATGATTATAATTAATATAACGTGCATAAATATTACAGGTCTTATTCTTGTATGTGTGGGTCTAATTTGCTTTTAAATAGCATAAAGCATGGCTTTATTTATATCTAGTATTATTTTTTATTTATCTATCTAAGTACATAGTAATGTTTCCTTTTGAAAGTTTCTCCAAATTAATTATTTATTAAAAAACAAGATCATTTTAGTTAATTTTTAGTTTTACAGTTTTATATTACATGAAACCTGAAACTGTCAATTTTCTTTTATAAGTTTCAGCGTCAAATTTTTTAGATATCAGTGCGATAAAGCCTTCAAGTAACGTCTGATAAGAGTATCAATAAAAAAAATTTGAAATGACACATGTAGGTAGGATAATACAAACAAAAAATTAACCTCACACTGACTAATTTATTTACATTATGAAAAATAAGCATCAAAATATTATGCTATCATTATTGTTTGTTATAAGTTTCACTATTTATCAATTGGTTGATAAAAAATTGTTTGATGAAATGTCATTAACTGCATAACTGTATATGAAAATCTCAGAATTAATTCCATAGATAAATGAAAATTATTATATCTTATTATTCTATGCATGCTACGTTTATTTTCTAAACTATAATTTATTACTTTAGAATTTAAATTATCGAATAGGTAAATTAATAAATGTTTTTTATACTAATATATTTAATAAATTCAAACATATCTAATTAGGGTAGCTGCGCAACGCAGTCGCGCTAAAACCAGGAACGTGATGTAAACTGTTATTTTGCTCAACTGGTTATCAATTTATAAACGTCTCACTTGGAACAAGACTAGAGATGGGGTTCATGCGTGCGCATGATTCCTCAATCATGCGCATTAATGCGCATGTTTCCGAATAGTGCTCCGAATCGGGTCGGGTCAACCCGAAACCCGACCCGGAATTTCGGGTCGGGTCGGGTTCGGGTTAGAAAATTTTGACCCGAAAGTTCGGGTCGGGTTCGGGTCGGGTTCAGGTTGAGAATTAACCCGACCCGACCCGACCCGAATTTTTATATAGATTAGTCTTTTTTTTCTTTAGAATAGCAGTTATCATTTAACCAATCGGGATGCAGGATCAGGTGTAACACGAAATCGAAACGAAACAAGTTTTTTTTAAACAATCGCTTCTAACTTAAAATTTTGACTATGAAACTACACTTTTTTTTTACAAAAAAAATTCCTTGCGAAATTTTGGGTTAGAGGGTGAGGTCTCTAGTTATTGCATCTACAAAATGCTAATCCTAATCTTAGTCTGGCCGTTATTTGTTTTGTTTTATGTAAAATCAAAACAAACAAAATAATTGGTCGATCAGGGGTGACGCGATGAATAATAATTTTTTTTTTTACATCAAAGGTCACGCAATTTTTCAATTTTTTCTTTTTTTTTTTTTTTTTAGGTTCACATCTAAGCTCATGAAATTTTTTTTTTTATAATCACATTTCACATCTAAGGTCATGCAAGTTTTTTTTTATATGTTCACATCTAAGGTCACGAAACGAAATATATATTTTTTTTTATTCACATCTAAGGTCACGCAATTTTTTTTTATTCACATCTAAGGTCACGCATTTTTTTTTTTATTTACATCTAAGGCCAAAATTTTATATTTTTTAAAACTTTAGCATGTTGGGCTTAAAAATTCGGGTTGGGTTAGAGTCGGGTCGGGTCAGGTCAGGGTCGGGTCAGGTTGAAGTGCTAACCCGAAAGTTTTCAACCCGACCTGACCCGAAATTTCAGGTCGGGTTCTGGTTGGCTATAACCCGACCCGAACCGACCCGTTCGGAGCACTATTTCTGAATCATGTGCATTTTATCCCATCAAAATTTTATATAGAAAATTAAATATAAAATAAGTATAATTAACATTCTAATCTATCTATATATTTGATTGGTCGTATCTGAAAAATGTGTAGGAAAACTAACAGAAATACGTATGATTATGATTATTATCATGGCGAG
The DNA here is from genome assembly GCA_003550325.1 of Gigaspora rosea. Classification (NCBI taxonomy): domain Eukaryota; kingdom Fungi; phylum Glomeromycota; class Glomeromycetes; order Diversisporales; family Gigasporaceae; genus Gigaspora; species Gigaspora rosea. The sequence continues at coordinate 136,377 of QKWP01000957.1, forward strand.
TAATCATTATAACATTTGAGTAATTATTATATCATTTTTAATGCCCTTATTAACGCCCTTAAAATTTACTTTTGTTGTTTAATTGCCTAATATTTACAAACTATTTTGGGCTAAAAAAAGTTCACAAATTTGAAAAAAGGTTTGTATAATGGTCTCAAGTTCAAGAATAAGTGCAAGTGCAAGAACAAGTAAAAGAACACGACAAATGCTCTACTATAGATAAAACATATTATTAATAAAAAAATAGTGAATATTAATAAAAAAAATAGTGAATATATTAATAAAAAAATAGTGAATATATTAATAAAAAAAATAGTGAAAATATTAATAAAAAATAGTGAATATATTAATAAAAAAATAGTGAATATATTAATAAAAAAAATAGCCAATATATTAATAAAAAAATAGTGAATATATTAATAAATAAAATAGTGAATATATTAATAAAAAAATAGTGAATATATTAGCAAATATCAAAAAAAGTTAACATTCGACCAAATATTTAGATGATTGATTTCTAGAATTTTTGGCAGAATTTTTGCCGCCCAGATTATCTGATAATCAACTAATTTTCTCGATCTACCAACCAATAAAATTACGATTATGTTCAAAAGGTGATCAATGCGCTAAAACTAATATAGCAATATAAGGTCTTCTCTTTGCAACATTTATTTTAAAAATTGGCATTCACCAATAAAACTAAGCTGCATACTATCTGTTATTGGAGTAATAAGCTTTGTAACAAACTTTTTATAGTTAGCTTATACTAATTCAAACTAACCCACTATATATTGCAATTACTGTATAGCGAACAAATTTTGTAATAGAATTTTTATAAATACTCATGATAAAAACCACAACAATTATAATAAAAACTGGCTCAACCATACTGAAATAGAGTAAATTATGTGACAGAATTTTATAATAACATAATTTTAATGCAAAATAACTCAATCTTAACCATATACTGTAGTTAATAGAATAGTATGTTCAGTAACAGAATTTTTTTGTGACAATTTAATGCACACCAACTCAACATATTTATGAATATTATATAATGCGAATTTACAGATTTTAACTAAGTTTCTAAAGTTTTATACAAAGCTCCCATGGCAGAGCCACGGGTCAGGTGTCAAATTATATAAAATAAGCAATGATGAAGTTTACAATTAGCTAATTTGTAAAAATTTATATATATAGGCAAATCTGATTTTAGTTTCAATATGTAGTATCTTTATTTAGATATATTATCAATAATAAAGACAAAAATTAAAAAAAATTTTTATCATGCGGTATCATGCGCATTTTATATATCATGCGCATTAATGCGCATTCATGCGCATTTTATTATAAAATGCGCATTTTTCCTATCTCTAAACAAGACGCACACTGAAACAACTTTCAGGAGTAAAGTATCTTTACTATACGCTTCTCTTCTCTTTATTTGTTATCTTCAAAAGACTAACTTTTGCTTTTTCTATTTATATTAATTCTGCGATTACATATATTGTATAACATTTATAATTCCCTAATTTTACTTTTTTCATTGTAAAAAATAAACTCTTAAATTCTACTAATAAAATCGTCTTTGTTACAGTGATCGATGATCACAATACCGTTGCCCAACATTATAATATTTGTCATAATTCTGGTCGACTATATTATCAAATAAGCTGTTCGAATTTATTTTCATTCTATTTTTGCACTTTTCGCTTTGTTATACATTTCGTATTAAATCATTAACAATCACTTTATAGGCAACTTAGTTCATAGACAATTAATTTACAGACAAGATTATTCTACAGATGGTTACGGTTAATTCACAGACAAAATCATTTTGTTGACAATATATTTAGCCAACAATTTCTTCATAAATTGCACCAGCTTTACTGTAAATTCTTGAAACAACGTCCATGCCGCTATTTTGAGAATCTACGGTAAATTTATACTTAATTCTAACGACAATGACTAGAATTAATTTGTCTGTGAAGTCTGATGTCATTGAAATAACTGCCAATAAAACAAACTTTTTGTGAATAATTGATTGTAAAATAATCTTACCTGTAATTAAATTTTCTGCAAACTAATTGTCTGTGAAGTAATTTTTGGTAAATTTGCTACTGAATAGAATATTAAATAAAAACACAATAAATCGAAATAGATCACAATAAATACAATTTGAATCTTAAGGCAGTCTAATAGCGATAGAGAATTTTTACCCGATTTCATTCCACTATATGATACATATTACTGTGTTCTCAGAATAACATAAATAACAAATCTGGTGTTACAATCAGTTGGGAGAGCTCGATGACATTGGGCTGGTTTAGTTTGATCGTGAACAAATTGTGATTAAGGTTAAATGGTTTAAAACGATAACTACACACATAATTATGGGTATAAGGTCCTCTTTATCAATATGAATCAATACATTGGATTATTACAGAAATACTATCTACAACCCTACTTTTTCTTCTACTATAAGCTAAAACCAAGCCCTTATATATTTTTAATTCGTATAGGAGCTTTAATTACTCGTTTGGAGATTCAAATCTCCAAACAGGTGATTAAATCTGCAAACGAGTAATTGATCACCCATCTGGAGATTTGATTACTAGTTTGGAGATTTGATCATCCGTTTGGGGCTTTGATCACCCGTTTGGAGATTCAATCACCCGACTATGCCACAAAATATGCCAAAATAAGAAAAAAAATAACAATAAAATAACAATACTAACTAAAAATAGAAAAAGTTGAGCATATAAAACACCACATGAACAGTGGAAGTATGTTACACCAGCACAGCACATTGACATATAAAATTATAGATTTTAATGCCAACAAATGCTAGATTTTGCGAATATCATTCTAGATGGCAGGTAACCACACAATCCGTTAATTTGCATAACTACATTACTGGTATGAGAGGTACTAGGTAAAGATCAATGCTGCTACCTTGATTTTAAATACTTTTTATTCTCAATAAGTTAATTGGAATATAAAAGTATTCTGTGAATTTGATTATATTTTATCGACTCATAAAATAATAAATGATACTTATTGTATGATACCCACTAAATTTACGCGAATATAATTTAACGAAAATAAGATATATGAAAGATTAATACTGTAACCTTGAAGCTAACATTTAAATACTCTAATTAATAATCTTTATGCCAGTGATTAAATGTAAATGAAAAACAACTAAAATGTATTTAATCTGACAATTATCTATTAAGCCAGTTTGCAGTATATTAGTATATATTTAATTTAAATTTGTATATTGTTATTTAGATATTTGCGTAATTCTAATTTAAGTTTGAATAGTTCGAAGACCACGAACAAGACTTCTCATGTGTAACAGTATTTCTAATTTGCAATATAAATCAGATACTGTTATCAAATGGTATAGTGACTGCAAGAATAGAAAAGTGCATTTAGGTTGTATTTGAAATCTGAGAAAGCAACTCTGATGATCAATACAATCTAGAGATTTTGTATTTGAAAAAAAGAAATTCTTATACTCACTTGCAAGACACCAGAATATTCATTGAAACTTTCTAATAACAGTTTTGGATTAGAAAAAAAAGAAGACCATTAGTAGATACACTTTGAAAAAATAAAAGAAAGTGTGTTATGTTGCTATTATGTGAACTATGAACCTTAAGAAGGGCAATCATGGGTTAGAAAGAAGAAAAGCATTGCAGTATCATCTTATAAAAGTATTAAAGTGATTTTTGAATCTCTCTAATAATAATGTTAATAAATTTGGATTGAAGAAAAAAGCTTAATGTTTTTTCAAATAAGTTCTCCAAACAGCATAATAGTAAGGGGTGTGTAGGAACACATTGTTGTCTTGGATATTTCTGATATCAGCCTGGAAAAAAGAAAGAAACCTACAGAGATGGGTAAGGCTAATGGAATAAATAATATTAGAGATCACTATAATAACAGAACTGAAATGAAAAGACCAAAAGAACACATTCTGATATTATAAAAATCTGAAATGTTGGGTAATGCCAATAGAATAAAGAATATGGGACTTTGCTATAGAAAGGATATTAAAATGGACCCATTCAAATTTTTTTTTAAAAAAAGAAGAAATTTGTAGCAATAAGGAATGCCAATAAGAGATAGTAACAAAGTAAATAAGGTTGGAAATTGCCAACTTGAAGGAAGTAAAGTCTGAAAAGAAGGCATTCAGAAGTTATAAAAAATCTATAGAAATAGACAATACTAGTAGAATAAATAATTTAGAATATAGCTATAAAGAAGAATTAGAGGAAGACATTTAGCTATTACAAGAATCTACAATGATGGATATACTAAAGGACATTAAATGTTGAAAATTGTTATAATAAAGGATTCAGAGTTGAAAAAAATGAAAGAAAGCATCCAGATATAGAAAATCTGCAGAGATGATAATGATCGACTAATAATGCTAAATATTAAAATTTATTTGGCAAACACATATGATCATTACGCAACAATGCCTTGATATTTTTGACTGATTTCGGAATAGTGCTTTGATTTTTGGACTGATCCAGGATTTACTATCAGGAAATTTGGCCTTGCTGAATATCCAAAAATTGTCAAATTATTTGTTTTGATTTTTGAACTGATCTGGAATTAGTTAAATTTCACAATTTTGATACTATCGGGTAATCTCATGATGTGTTGGCCTTGCCAAATATCAAATATCCAATTTTTGAACCAAAATTGTAATCAATAATACAAATAATATAGTTTAAAAGACAATAAAGTTGTATAGGCCAGAACAAAGTATTTAAATTTGTATAAGCAATAAAAAGTACTCAAAGCAAAGTAATCAATTATATTATTAATGCATTAATTCTATCATTACTAACATTTTTATTCAATTATAGACAGTTAAAAATGAAAAGTGCAATTATTAAATGTTTTCCTGCAAGAAATTTCTCAATAAAATCTTTAATTTGAGGATTTCAATTTTCATTTTACCAGTATGAACTGGAACAGGTTTTAAATAAGCATTATAATTGGATTTTCAATAAAATAAATTTTTTTAAAAAAAATTACCAAAAAAAAGAAAATTACCTTTGGAGCAGCTTTTTTCGCAATACAGTTACATTATTATTAATTATACTTGGCTCAGAAATGTCATTTTTCTTCATTTTAACAGTTCCAGATGAAATTGCATTCATTTTGAGATTACTAGCTCAAATTTTCGATTTGGGCATTAGAAAAAAAATTTTGAAATATACTTTATAATAATTATAAAGTGAAAGAAAGTTTGTTTTTAAAAAAAATTAACACTCTAGAATTTTTTTCACTCATTTCAAAAAGTAAAAAAATTTTCTTTTTTATTAATTATCTTTGTTTTGATCTAAAGTCTATATATAAAGGGGGATGATCGGGCTATGATTATAAATTGCCGGATAACACCAATATTGGACAAATTGTTGAACATCAAAATTTGGCTCAAACAGGCAAATGATTGGCAGACACATGCTGCTTCGTGGCACATGTCCACTAATTATTTGCCTGTTTGAGCCAAATTCCCAATATTCAACAATTTTTGCCCAATATTGTATACAAATTAGGCATACAAACCCATATATTCAGGTATGTGTATGAGTGAAGTGGGTGTGTCCACCTTATACTGTATTCAATTAAAGCTAAAGAAAATGGTATATGAGTATATAGTAAAAGCATTGTTGCCAAAAAAAAAAGAAATGAACTACACGTTTATGTAGGAGTAGAAATATGTTATGTGAATATGTATGATTGTATGTATAAATAAGGTAGGTGTATACACCCTACATCACTCTCAAATTAAGTTAAAGATAATGGTATATGAGTATATAGTACAGAGCATTATGAAAAAAAAGAGAGGAATGAGAAAACAAATGTGCATGTTTGGGTAGAGTATAAATAAAGCATATAAATGCATATGTTCATGTGTGTATGTAGACTAAAGCAGGTGTATACACTCCACTCTACTCATAAATGTAATGTTGTATAGTATACAGAACAGGTATTGTTGAAAAAAAAGAAAAAAAGAAGAACATGGAATAAAAATGAATGTGCATGTTCATGTAGAGGTATAAACAAGACATAAGAATGCATAGGTTCATGTGTAGGTATGAGTAAGGCAGGTTTGAACACCCCCACTGCTTTTAAATTAAGATTAAGGTTAAGGAAAATAATATATAGATTGGAGTGGGTGTGTACTAGTAATGTGCTATACAGTACTATACGTACAGTACTGTACGTACTGTACGTATTGTATGCTAAAATTTTGCCAATCACTTGTTCCAGCCAATCAGATACCAGAAAAGAACTTACAGTATGTACAGTATGTACTGTACACTAAAATATTTCAGGTATTATATAAATGGCACATCACTAGTGTGTACACCCCATACCGCCCTTTAAGTAATTGTAACTTATATAGTATACTGAACAGGTATTGTTGAAAAAAATGAAAAGAAAGTGAACATACAAGTTCATGTAAGAGGATAAATAAGGCATATGAATGTGTAGCTATGTGTGAGTCCAGTGTGTACTCCCTATACTGCTTTCAAATTGTCTATATAGTACAGGACCAAAAAAAAAAAACAAATGCACATTTAAAGTAAATAAACCATATGCCCTATAAGAAAAATGTACCGTATAGGCACGAGATGGAATCAGATAGGCACGGGTCAAGGCCGGATTTGTACAGGTATGGCCCGAGTTGGTTCAAATTCAGTAGATCGTGTGGGACCGTGTGCCCATGCCAATTGGACTGTAAATAGCTTGGGTTTTGTAGCAGTTTACTAGTCGAATCAGCACGGGATTTGGCATGGGTAATTGGGGTGGTCGATGCACTATGTAAATCAAAATTATATGTAGTCATATAATAAAATTTATTAAAAAATTTTTAAAACAGATATACAGCCCCAATGGTTTGATAGTTTTGAATAAAACTTCGCAAAGACAAGTATTACGTCCCTACAAACAAAGTTATAGAGCCATTTCTTTAAAAATGAAACTAAATTCACCCTTTCTTTTTTTAAGAAAAAAATGCGTAGCATATTACAAACCCCTTTCTTTTTGCTACTTTTTTTAAAAAAAACACGTAGCATATTACAGTTTTTTCATGTTTAAATAAATGAAATGATTCTATAGTCTTGTTTGTAGAGATGTAATACTAGTCTTTGCGAAAATTTATTCAAAACTATCGAATCATTAGGGTTGTACATCTATTTAAATCTATTTAAAATTTGAATCAAAAAATTTATTAATAAATTTTATTATATGACTACATATAATTTTGATTTACATAGTGTATCGACTACCCCAATGGGTAATGAACGTAAATTCATATGCCACTGTGATAACAATGTGGAAAACATAAATTTACATAAGTAATCAATATAAGATGAATATGCTAACTGCATATGAAGCAAAATTTTGTAAGTAATTTTTTTTGTTAAGACACATAGGGAAGCTATATTAGTGAAATCATGAGATATCACTCTTTTTTTAAAAAAAATTCATTACTGATCTTTCGCTCTCTACTAAACGAACCAACACATATCACAAGCCAACATGTGTGTAACATAAAGATATGTATCATCTGAACATTGTGAAGGTGTAAAGTCACGCTGATTTCCTTTTTGTATTATTATTCTATCCCAATCGACATTTTTATACATCTATACTAGCGTTCCTATGAACCTGAACTGAACTGAACTTAGATCAAGTTCAGGTTCAGGTTCAGGTTCAGTATTGAACCTGAACCTGAATATTTTTTAAAACATGTTCAGGTTCAGGTTCAGTATTGAACTTTTAGAGCTGGTTCAGGTTTAGTTCAGGTTCAGTTCATAAGTTCATGAACATGTTTAGGTTCAGTCTGGTGTTCATATAAACTAGCGATTCTAGGTTTGGGTCCGGGTTTGGTCTGGTCCAGACCAGACTCAAACTCTAAATTTTATTATTAAAACTTTATATCAGACTCAAACTCAATCATAAGTTTGGTTGGGCTAGTCCAAATTTTGCAAACTAGTTTGAGTCTGAATAAAAATATATGTATTTTTTGATACTGAACAAGTTTACTTAGAGTGAGGAGTATAAATCAGATAGTAAAATTTAGAGAATCATAGAAATTTGTATAATTTTATTAATAAAATTATACAAATTTCTATGATTCTCTAAATTTTACTAATTGATCATAACTTCTTGATCTAAGTAAACTTGTTAAGCACCAAAAAATACATCAAATCGGCATATTTTATTTTACTTTTCTTAAAATTTGAAGAAAAGATGCTTAATTTTGGAAATTTTTATCAAAAATTCAAAATTAAGCATCTTTGACGCAAATTTTAAGGAAAATAAAATAAAATATACCGATATGATGTATTTTTTGGTGCTAAACAAGTTTACTTAGATCAAGAAGTTATGATCAATTAGTAAAATTTAGAGAATCATAGAAATTTGTATAATTTTATTAATAAAATTATACAAATTTCTATGATTCTCTAAATTTTACTAATTGATCATAACTTCTTGATCTAAGTAAACTTGTTTAGCACTAAAAAATACATCATATCGGTATATTTTATTTTATTTTCCTTAAAATTTGCGTCAAAGATGCTTAATTTTAAATTTTTGATCAAAATTTTCAAGATTAATTAGTAGTCTGCAGTTAAAGGGAACAAATTTTATAGTAAAAATCGGCAGGCATGTGACTATTACCTTATATAGTAAGTGGAATGCCATGTGCTTCAATTCATAAGAAAAAACTCTATAGTAAACAATTGAAAAATACTCGTATCTTATGATCTATCAAACCGATTTTGGTAATTTTACTATCATTAAAATCACAAGAATTAGCACTACAACTTTCAATTAAGCAACAAGAAAATGTTACTTAATAAAAAAAAACTTTTATATGTAAGCAAGCCCCATTCGCACACTATAGAAATTTACTATTAAATTCTGCCGTGATTTATTATAAAATGTCGATCATTTTATACCCTTTATCTGCGATCTTCCACTTAAATATCTTTTCTTCAAATTTTAAGAAAAGTAAAATAAAATATGCCATTTTGATGTATTTTTTGGTGCTTAACAAGTTTATATAGTGCATGAAGTTATGATCAATCAGTAAAATTTAGAGAATTATAGAAATTTGTATAATTTTATTAATAAAATTATACAAATTTCTATGATTTTCTAAATTTTACTAATTGATTCTAACTCTGTGATTTAGGTAAACATGTGCATATATTATGAACCTGAACATGTTAATGAACCTTGAACTGAACCTGAACTGAACTTTTTTTAAGTTCAGGTTCAGGTTCATGTTCAATAATTTTAAGTTCAGGTTCAGTTCAGTATTGAACTTTTAGAGCAGGTTCAGGTTCAGGTTCAGGTTCATTGAACCTGAACCTGAACCTCTATTGAACTGAACTGAACTTCGAAACACTAATCTATACTTAATCAATATGTATATTTAGTATGAGTTAACACAAATTTAGTACTGTAGCTTCTTAGTATAGTAAATGAAATCACCTGTTTCATCTGCTTTGACAAGTGTAGAAATAGCATTTCAGCCAGAAGTAGAATTTCAGCCAGATATAGCATTTCAGCCAGATATGGCATTTCGGCTAGATTATGCCTTTCTGACAGATCATGCATTTCAGCACTTTCTGACTTTTCAGGCAGAAATGCAGTGGCGGAAATCTGTATGAAAGTAGAATTAGTGCAGTAATATAAAAAGTATAAATACGATATCTTTTGTCTTTAGAGCAAGACAGCTTTTGAGCTCAGGGCTCAAGCTTTTGTAGCTCCAGAAAGGAAAAACTCAAGTAGAGTTCATAACCTTCGAAATTAGAGTAGAAGTGTTATAAGTTAGTAACCCCCTGATAGATAAATAAATAAACTGTTATTTGTATAAACCAATATCCCTCTGATAAGTGAACTCGTATAAAGGATAACTTCTGTGATCTCATAATAGAGTCTCGTGACATAATCAAGAACTCTATCTGACCCTAGTAACTCAGACCAAGTTTGTTCCCGTCGTACCAAGCCTCTCAAAACTTTGAGACCCAGACCAAATCTTCCACGCCTCTTTCTGCCTGCCAGTTCAAGGTTTAGGAGTCTTGAGAGCCTGTAGAGTTGATTTAAGTTGGTGTTAGTAGTGTATAGTAGTTATAGTTAGAAGTGGAGTATAATTTTCCCCTTCTCAACGTGCGTTTCATATGATGTGATATTACGTGCCAACCTTTGCCGCAATGTCCGTGCTATTTTTACTGTGCCATTCTGTAAAATGTTTCTGTATGTGCCACAAGATCAGTGCTATTTCGAGCATTCTCGATACTAACCTGTATCACAACCTGTACTACTTTTCTTATAGGGTTAAATGTGTATGTTTATGTATGTGCATAAATTGAGGCGAGTGTGTACACTCACACCGCTCTCTAGCTAAACTAAGTTAAAGAATCCAGAAGAGCTTAAAGATGATTTGCAGGATATCACGTGGGGTGATGTTATGGAGTAGTTGTATAGAGGTATATTTACGTTACTGGAAGTAGTTAGATATAGGTATGATTTTGCTTCTTATATCCAAGATTGTGCAATCCTTGACAACAACTCCATACTGTATTACATCATTTGCATAAAGGGACATGACTGTAGGTATAAAGGCTTGTCACAACGGTTGTGTACGAAGAAGGAGCACATGACAAGCAATAATTATTGATATTTCATTCTTTAGTCGGGAAGCTTCACTCTCTTTAGAGGTTTTATCATGAGTTTTATCAATTCGTCATCTTACAAATATAGTTTCATTATTGATGTGTATATTATTATAATTCAGTAAACACATTTAAATCCACATAATAAAGTTTCATCTAGTTATGAAAATGTAAATCGATTAAACCTTAAAAAAAATTTATTTTTTTAAGGATAAATATATGCAATATACCCTGCAACATGCTAATTCATCGCACACATATATGTAAACATATATTATAGATCTGTGTAACAAAATGTTCTATATAACAAAAATTTAAATTAATATAAGGTTAGGGTAAGGGTTAGTGCTAAAAGTTAGAGTAGATGATAATATATACAAAATTTTGCAAGGAATTTTTTGTTAGAGCATGAAAGGTGGTTAAGTAGAAAAAATTTTTTGATATTACAAATTTTAGAAAATTTCTTTATTTTGTTACACAAAGAAAATTTGCACATTATACTAGGGATAGGTACAGTTACAGTTATAGCTGTTTGTGACCGGCTATAGCCATAGCCGATTCTAGTTGGTCAGAGGGGCTTAGCTGACCTACTAAATTGTAGCTGATGCCAGATTTAAAAACAGATTGACACAGATCAGCCCGATAACAGAAGATCCCTTAAAGACTATGATCATCACATCATGTGAAATAATGATGTCATTTGTTTACTTGCACCAACAAAAATTGGCTTTAACTAATCTGTAATCTCAATTATCTCAAGAGTGTCTAAACCAATTTTGATGATCTAACTGCCGTTAGAATCAGAAGAATTGGCCCTACAACTTTAATTAAAGGATCAAAGAACCTTTACATAGTAAAAGAATTGATCGACTATAGTCTGCTATTAGCCGATATGACCGACCGCACTTAGCCTGCTATATGCCAATAGTCGATAATAACCGACCGAAACCGACCATAACCGACCAAACCCATCCCTACATTACACCTGATCTTCAAATTTAATTGGTAGGTCGTTGGGGTGCGATTACAAGCACATCGCAGCGCGCGATGCCTAATTAAGTCCTTTTTTAATATATAAAAAAAAATTTTTGGAGCAGTACATACAGCACATATTGCATATAATATAAATAACGGATCATGGATCCAATAAGAAAGGTGATACACATCCAACTTTTAAACTTACATGGAAACAATCTATGGTACACCGGCAAAAAAATTTAAATATTATTCTAGTTGACCATTCTTGAGATCCTTAAAGCGGATTAACCAAAGTTACGTTTTTGACGAGTTTAGTGTTACATTTTTTGATACGCTTATGGTTATTGGTTTATGTAGATATTAAAAAATACGTATTGGATCATTATATTGCCCACATATATAAACAAATTTATTTCTTTTTTGAAACTTACAAAGAAAATTCGAATTTTGAATTCAAGATTATAAGAATTTAAAATGTTTCCCGACACCATTAATTTTTGCCCAACAAATGAAAAATCTCCGTTATCAGAATTTTAAAAATTACAAATATATCTTCGCCAGCTATGAAACTTTTAAAAATAATTTAACTGGATATTGGTTATAAACTTTAAAATCGTTCGACCATTATAGTCTTCTCCAACTATAATAATTTAAAATAACCTGACTAAATAAAGTTTTTCACCAGCTATGAAAATATTCGACTGAAATATCTTTGAAATAACCTGACAAATATAGTCTTCGTTATTCTATAAGGATTTTAAAAACTACCAACAATCAAACCGAGTCTTCACCCGTAAAAACTACCATGAGAATTTTAAGATCATCTGACTAAAATGCTAGTCTTCATTTAACGAAAGTAAAGTTAAATTCAGTTTTGTCTTTTTGAATAGCACATTCGCACGGATATATATTTTCATATATGCCCGTGCGAATAAGCTTTCAAAAAAAGCACGGGTTGTTACATAAGCCAGTACAATAAACAACTTTATTGCTTTAGTTAAAATTTTGCATTGGTATAGCGTAGAATTTTATTGTGCTTTTTGTAACTTAAATTTATAAAGTAAAAAACTGTTCTTAATGTAAAAAAATTCTTAATGTAAAATTATTACATTTTCTTAAAACTAAATCTTTAGATTGATATATCCAGATCCACTGTAGAGAGATTTATCACAAAGAATATTAGACTATTTATATTAATAGGAAAGCAGTTCAAGAGTTCCGATAAACAAATGTGCATAAATTCAATAAGATTTATGACTAGAGGATACGCTCTTGCTTTTATTAAAGCTAAATTTCTTATTAAAATCCCATATAATAATGTTAATTTCTTAATAAATATATAATAACCCATATAATAAATTTATATTTATCGTTTAAAAACATAATTGATTCCAATTGATTCGCTAAATATCATCCGGAACTTCTATATCACCAGCAGTTTTAGAAATATATATTTTCGATAACCTCATGCTAATTTCTGATATATTATATGGTTTGCTTGTATATATATTGTTGATTTTTCAGTAACCATAAGTAAATTTTTACAGATCTCATCACTTTTTAAGAATTGCTTTTTAATTCTACTTTCGCTCTCATTTTCGATAATATTCAACATTCATTTAGTTTAGTATTTTTATTTCACTAATATTAGGCCGTTTTTCTGGATCTGAATTCATGCATTGATTTGTCAATTCAACATAGCAATCAGGAGTATCATGAGAAAGTTTTGGTCGTAATCCATTACAAACCATAACTGCTAGATCAACATCAAATTTATGATTATCAAAAGACCTTTGCCCAGTTGTCATCTCGACCATAATAATTCCAAATGAATAAATATCTGATGCTTTTGTGTATGGGTTTTTTTGAAAGAGTTCTGGTGCGATATAAGGTAAAACTCCATGAATACGTCCTCTCGTTCTTTTTCGTTGAGTGGTTTTGATAAACCTAGATCAGTAATGTATGCTTCATAATTTTCCTTTAGCAAGATATTTTCAAGATGTAAATCTCGATGTAAATATCCTTTAGAATGAATATTACCAAGGTTAGACGCAATATCATGAAGTATTTTTAATTTAATTTTCCATTCAAATCTAAAAACATCAGTAAGATTTTTACTTAATGATCCATATTTGGCAAAACTGAGTACTAAAATATAATCATTTGTTTTTTCATCTCTAGATATTCCCAAATATTGTTCTAAACTATGGGAAGCTTTTAACTAAAAAAAATAATAATAATGAATTGGAAATATTCGAAATTAAAAATAAATATTTAATTGTTTAAAAAAATACCTCTTTTAAAAATGGCTCTTTATTTTTATTTGAACTCTCTACAATCTTAATTGCTACATTTTCATATGATCCATATCGGTTCAGATATTTTATTTTAAAAACAGTAGAGAACGCTCCTTTGCCTATCTCTTCAATATTTTCAAATTTATCATATGGTATCCAATAAAAAAATTCTTGTTTTGTTTGATTAGTATTTTG